>JZKD02S1156845.1:1090420-1110435 GCA_000966675.3 Picea glauca
ATTTTTTTATTTTTAATTAGGGCTTTGAATATATTTTTTTAAATGTGTTTTTTTCTTCATTTAAAAACAAATAATTTGCTAAGATTTTTTCATTTTTATTTATTTATTTTTCAATGTAAATTTAAGGAAATAAAAAGTTAGTAAATAATTTTTTTTTTTGTAAATACAAATTATTACCTTGTCTTAGAAGAAAACTTGCGTGTTTGAGTGTACATGATAGCACACCAACTGTTTTTCCACTGTAGTGGAAACCAAAACGTGTGGACAAGACAATTGTTTATTGTTCCAAAAATTTAAGAAAAAGAGACAAATTTCGACATACAAGCAAGGGGACTTGCCACATGTTTTGCCACTAGCGTGGAAAGCAGAATAGGCGGTGGACTGATTTCCCTGACCACCTATCGAACCTGAACTAGAGACTATGGTATGCAAAAATTGAAAAAACTTAGCCATTAAACCAGAGAAAAAACCTGTGAGAATGTTAGGCATGGGGCGAGCTTGGGTGTCAATCTTGACGAAGTCTGAAGATGAATGGATGGAAACAAGTCAAGCAATGACTCTTCTCGGGCTCCCTTGATAGGGAGTCATACAGGACGTCTAGACATTTTCTGAAGAAACTATGGTGGTGTTGTTGCTCTACCAGGTCCCTTCTCATCTCAAAGATCAGGACCAAGTGGTCTTTCGTGAGTCTGTAGGATTCTGGAGATGGGTGACTATGATCATCAACTTCATCATCATGAGCCTGATATTCATCCATAGTATCATCAGTGGAGTCATTTGCAGCAACAAAATCCATGATAGGGTCCCCCTCCATGGTGGCGGCTAAATTCGGTCCCGAGTGATCCTCCGGAGGTGAGACTTCTTCCATAATGCATCCCCTCGCAACTGGCTCCTGAAAGGGAATGGTGGTGCAGGTGGAAAGTTGGTGCTCGAGGGCAGTTGAGGGAATTAAAGGAAAATATTCCTCCCAATTGGGCAAAAATTCTTCTTCCATCGAGTATCCACCATGAAGACCCTTTGTACTGGGGGGGGCGAGGCTCTGGTTGAGCCTGTTGAAACCAATTCTTACCAGAAGAACCTGAAAGGTCCCCGCTTGGTATGAGAGCTTGAGAGGCATCTCCCAGGACATTGTGTATGCCATGGGACCCTCACTACTAGAAGGAAAAGGCTCTGGTTAAGATTGTTCAAACACATTTTGACCAGAAGAAACCAGATGGTCCTCACCTGGTATGAGAGTTCGAGAGGCAGGTCCTGGGAGGTTCTGCTGTCAAGCCGGCTATAGTAGGTTGGCCCTCGTTCGGGCTTTCCTCTTTCTCGTGGCATGGCTAAGCAGAGTACCAGGCAGACTGAAACACCTGCAGAGAAAGCTAAATCATGAAGCAGAACTGGCGAAATGATGTTGTGCGTTGGGCCCAAATGCCCAATATAGAACTTCCCATAGTGTAAAAAGACCAGGAAGATGGAGGCATTGATGGCTCTAGTAGCCATTAGTGTAGGTGTAATGGCCATGACCAAAATTGTACTAAAGCCAAGGATCCGATCTTGGGTCTCCATTAAGGCCCAACGCACTAAACCTTAGCACTCATGCAGACTAACCATCGCGACTAGATAGGGGGGAGGGTGGTGGCAAGGGGCTTTAAATGCCCTCATAATCTCCCCATCCGACGACGAGTGTGGCCCATGTGTCACCCCATCTGGGGAAGTTAGTAAATAAATTTTAAATTGACCATTTTGTATCCATTTTTTTTTTTTTTGGCATAGGGATGTATTGTCAAAACCACGGTTTCAATTAGGTCGTAATGAGCCATAATTTTAACATTTTGTTTTTCTTTAGTTAGCGTCATTTTTTTATTCAGGTTTTAATTTTAAGGTTTTTTTGAGCTACTGCATGAGTTTTGAAGGCCATGCTTGAAAAAAATTGAAATTTTGACCCCATTTGAAAAAATGGTGATATCGGTAGCACCACTTTTTGATTTGGGGGTTTATTTTCATGTTTTTTTATGAAAAAGTATGGGTTTTTTGGGAAAGAGTTCTCATTTTGAGGTCATAGTTCTCGTTAATTCGGTAAATTTGTTCTAAATGATGCGGGGTTGAAGACCCAGGATTTGTCCAGAGTTTTACCAACAAAAACCTCAAGGCATCAACATATCAATCGTCAACAAAAGACTAAATAAGGTCTCACCTAAGATTCCATGAGGATCACATAGACCATATGGTCTTGTGTTGATGATGAGCAAGGACTAGTTGGAAAAAATTCCATCCAGGTGGGCATTCATACAATCCATTGAAAACTACTTAACAATTGATAATAAGAAAGAACAATACATATTGCATTGAAATGTAAGTACCATATCATAAGAACATAATTAATCCAACTTTATTATCTTCATTCCATCACCAAATCCATACATTAAGAGATTCATTCATTGAAAACAACAGATCCTTGCTCTCTTATACAATTTCCCAATGTTACATTATAGAGCATCATCCTCTTCCTTTTAGACTCTACCAATGGGACAGACCCATAATTAAAACCATGGAAAATACAAAACATAGGCTCAAAGCGAGCTCAATGAAAACAATACCCACAACTATCACAACAACAACCAACTGACTAACAAGCTAGCTAAATCTATTATTGTTGTCATTTCTCCATTTTATTTTCTTCTCATCTCTAGATCTCTATCACTTTCAGTTCTTCCCCACTCACTCCTCTAATTTTCATTCCTACATGCTTCTATCACCCGCAGACATTCCACGTAACCTCTTAGGAATCATGGAAATCTCAACTACCTTGTTTCCTATAGTAATCATTCAGGGATATATCCTGAAGATTCTTTCTTGATTCCAACATGCATGTGGTGTCTTCTTGATTTTTGATGTGCATCACAAAGCTTGGAATGATGTTCATTTTTCAAAACTCACACTATCACGCAAATAACAAAACTTGACCTGAAGCACATGCCTCCTGTCACCCCTTGCATAGCGACTTGCTAGAGTAAAAACTAGAATATGCGTGCACAATATTTACCCAAATATTTGGGTGCCAACATGCTCCTACCACTATTACTCGGCTCATCCTCGAGCCAACTTCCTCATGGAGTGACCAATGAGACAGACTTGAGTACGGAAAAATCATCATTGTTGACAAACTAGAGAATCAACCCAAGCTGTAGTTGCATCCAAGGTTGAGTAAGAGAAAATCATCTGTCCATGATGTAGTTTCAACCCGAAACACGTCCTGGAATGAGTTGAGCACTCCTAGAGGTCAACGATGGATTTGGAATTCATTTGTCCAGCTGCTTGAACTCTCTCTCTTCAAGGATTTTTTTGGTGATGAATGAGGGATCTGTTTAAAGCACATCATATAGAGACCGATCCCCTAACTGAACCAAGCACGACAGCTAGAAATTATCCCAGTTACTCGTTGACCTATAAGAGTTAGATCCCAAGGAAGAGCTCGCTTGGGGGGTACCATCATCCTCCTCCTATCTTTTTTTTTTGTAGTAGTGTAATATTGAAGACGAGGGCCTCCTATATTGCTGGAGAGGATAACCTGTAGTCCTGGGATATCCACTTTATCAAAGGTGACTATCCATGGCAATGGGAAAACCAACTGTGGGCCTAGATAGATGGCGTATTGTCGTAGCTTTAAATCATAGTTCAGGGAACCATGTGGTACTTGGCGGTGTCTTACTAGTGAATAAGAGGGTGGGACCTCTACCTAACATTTGATGACAAAGTGTCATTCTTCATGAAAATTGGATTGTGGATTCTCAGTCTTCCTAGTTGGACTAGGAATTTCACGTCTCAAGATAGATGTGAAGTTGGGCCATGAAAGGAGACCCATAATGGGAGATGCTAATATTAGTGGTAAATGGAAATATAGAGGTGAGGGGAAATCAAACGGGGATGGGAGCAACATGAGAGGATGATAGAGAATGGGACTCAGATAATTTCTTCGATGGATGCATAGGAAAAAGAGGATATATATAGAGTGGATAATCGTTTGAGGTGCAAGCTGAAATGATACAAAAGAAACGACTAATAAATTCCAACAAACCCCCACAAGTGAGGAGATAACAGTTCAGATCCATTGTATGGGTGATGTGCCTTTTGGAATCATAAATAATTACATTCCAGAGTTGTGATTGATATGACCGAGCCAGATTGCTTCATCATTCAAAGTAAGGGAGTGCAACGGAGCTTAGCCTAGTCCCATGTGAATTCCCTACCAAAGCCAGTACTTTTTATGGAAGCCATAACTGCATCGTGGACTAGAGATATTGGGAATATGAAAATTTTTCAATCTATCTATTCCACTTGTGTGATTGGAGTGTATGTTATGATTCCAAAAAGGTAACATATTCCAACTATGTAGTCTTCTACCTACTCTATATCCTATGCTAATCATATTCTAGAAAACTCCAGGATGGAGAAATGAAGCTAAGTGACAAAAGACCCTTGTGGAACATAGTATGCCTTCAAATGGCTGCCATTACAAAGTCCCTTGAGCATGTGCCCCTGAATTTTATCCAATTTGGAGGCACCATCTTCGCTGATGTAGACCAAGTGAAAATAACCCAACCAACATATATGTATATTTCTAGGGTGTTGCAAAATTTTTCTCTCATATGACAACACCAGGGAACCTGGTTGGAGGATTTTATGGAGGATATTGCGATCATTCCATGCCTTATACCTCTGTTTTTTGACCACTTGGATGAATCTTGCTACCAAACGATCTTCCTCAAGCTCCATGATTTCTTGCAACTTGTGTTTAAGTGAGTGTTCGTCTATCATGTGAGTAGCTAGATAAATCCTTAAGTTGAGAACAACAAACTCTAAAGGCACAACTGCTTCTTTTCCATAGAACAATAATAATGGAGTGTATTTCATCAACCATTTGAATGTTTTTCAATATGACCATAATACTACGTGGATCCATTGATCCCAGTCATCATGTTGCACATTAAAAACTTTGGTTAATGCATGCTCTAAAATTTTATTGAAAGATTCAAACATACCATTTGCTAGAGGATGATATGGATTGCTCTTATGGTGATGAATCATAAACTCCCGAGTGAGTTCCTGAATGGTTTCGTTCATAAAATATGATCCTTGGTCACTCATTGGAACCTTTGGAAAACTAAATATGGTAATCACATTCTAAAAAATGAACTGCAACATCATTTATGTTGTCTAGTCCTTAACAGGTGTGGCTTTAGCCCATCTTCTTATATATTCAATTTCCATAATAATTTAGCTTGCACCTATATGACACACGGGGGATTAATGGTAACCGCAAAATCAACATCCCATTTCTCAAAAGGTTCCAATGTTTTAACTGGAAACATAGGGAGCTCATATCTTTGGAAAGTATTTTTGATGCGTTGACATACGTCACAATGTTGACAATACTCCTTGGCATTGACGAAGAGTGATGACCACCAAATCCCTGCACAATTTTTTTTTTGCGTGGTATACTTACCAATATTGTGTTCCCCTACAATACCCTCATGGGATTCTTACAACAAAGGGCCATGTTCATGGTCTAAGGCACATCTGCACAGAATTCCATCAACTCTGAACTTATACATATGTCTAGCAATCAATTGATAGTCTGTGATATGGGTCACCGGTTGAGAGTGTAGGGTTGGAGTATACCCCATTGGAGCATGTTTGATTGCGAGTAATTCCACGATATTAGCTAATTGATCGGGCACTTCTTTAATGCAGGAAATTTTTTCATTGGGGATTTCATCATCAAGACTCTGGATGCCTTCACTAGAATCAATCTGCGACAAATGATTTGGGCCAACATTGTGTTTTCTTGGCTTGAAAACGACCTCAAATTTGAATTCTTGGAAGAGAAGCAACCAGAGCCATATTATCCCCTCTAATACTAGCTTGTTGACCAAATACTTAAGTGAGGAATGTTCAGTGAAGAATTTAAATGGGTTTCCAAACAAATAATGGTGAAACTTCTACAAGGCATACACCATAGCGAGGTTGTCACACTCAGTTGTTGTATAATTTTTCTCAACATTAGACAACTTTTGACTATCAAAATAGACCAGATGATCAATATTTCCTTTACTAGGTTGCAAAAGAACTGCTCTCACCGCAATAGAAGATGAATTGACATGAGCATGAAATGACTTATACTAATCAGGGAACACTAGAATTGATGTAGTGACTAGATTCTCCTTTAGGGTATCCAAGGCTTCTTGACATTCCTATGTCCATACATACTTGATATATTTACACAGAAGCTTATCCAAAGGGGCTACAATTTGTGCATAGTTCTGAATGAACCTTTGGTAATATATCGTATGACCCAATGTTGCATGGAGCTCGAACATCAAGGTGGGGGCCACCATATCCAGTATGGTGACAATCTTATATTGGTCGACTCATAATTTATCCTTACAAAATACATTCCCCAATAGAGTTTCAAAAGGAGTAAAAAATATGTACTTCTTCAATTTCAAAGAATTTTGGAGTTGACGACATCAATCCAACATCAAGCGAAGGGATTTCATGTGTTCCTTTAGCAAAATAAACATTGTCTAGTCATCCAAATAAACTTCAAGGAACTTATGAAAAAATTCTTTTAAGGCCACAACCACTATCTAGGAAAAACTTGTGGGTGCATTTTTTATTCAAATGGCATCACAAGGTAAGAAAAGTAACCCCATTATGTTGCAAAGGTGGTTTTGGATTGATCTTGTTCTGCGATACGAACCCGATGATACCTCAAAAATATTTTTTTAAAACAGTATGCTTCTCATCCTCTAACATTCTCCAAAACAATGTCGATGAACAAGGTAGGGAAAGGCACATGGAAACATGCTACATTAATACTTCTTAGATATTCACATGTTCTGATGTCACCATTTTTCTTGTGTTGCACCACCATGGGGCTAATCCAATGCGACTCTTCCACAAGGAAAATAATTCCAACATCCAACATACATTCCAACTCTTTATGCATCTTTTATATATATTTGGTATTTAATCGACAAGACCTCCTTTTGACTAGTTTGCAATTGAATTGAGCTGAATATTCATCACCCCTATGGATCTTGTGATTCCCTCCATCTCTGAGAAGCTAAGGGGAAACAAGTCCTCGTATTCCTTGAGTAAGTTGATGAACTTGGTAACAATATCCTTATCCCAATAGTCTCCAATTATAGCGATTTTGGGCACTTCTTCAGTGTCGATATTAGGTTTATTTTTCTTTATTGGGAGGCCATAGACTGATGCAACCATCTCCACCTCCTTTCCCTATAGTGTTTACTTCACTCATATTATTTGATCTATATTCCTTGGGGATCATTGTCATCAATTTCATCCACCTCAACCTTCTAGTCGTGGAAAACTTCTTTCAACTTTTCCACTGGCTAATAATATGCACAAACAACCTTTGGGGTGGCATCCTTGGGTTGACGATGGAAGAAAATCCTTGATCTGAAGGAGTTCCCTCATTTGAGTAGGATTCTTAGCAGTAAAATAGAATGTTGCACAAAACTATGTGCTTACTTGGACCCCATATATTGTTTTTCACCGAATCTCCTCTTGAATATACCAACTCCTAAGAACCATATCCATAGTATGAAAAAACTGATGGACCCATTGGGTGTGAGGAATATTCTTGGTAACCCATCGTTGCTTGCAGTACTAAATGTGTTGTTGCGAGACTTCAGTTTCCTTATATAGATTATCTATAACACACCCATGGTGGGGCGTCAAAATTTTGTTCTTCTTAAGAACTCAAGTCCTCCATTCGAGATCTCAAATCCTATTCTGCTCATCTAGGTCTTTCCAACCACGGTCGCCACACTCAGAACCAATCTTAGAATTGGCGGATACACCTCTCCCAAGTTCCTCCAGTGTTCATTGGTCAAGGCCATGGGACCACTACGTGGGTCCGACTCAATAGGTTCCTCGTGCACATCAAAACTTTAGACTTCGGGTGTTCTTGAGTCACTTGACTCTCATTCCTCTAGACTCCAAACTCGTGTACATACATGGGTCAAATCAATGGTCCATGCTCTTGTCACAACCAACGACTGATATTGACTTCGGGTCTCTGGCTTCGAGAGTTCTCGACCCTCCACTCTTCAACTCTTCCAAAGTAATTCTTCTAATTCGAGCTTCAGGTCTTCTTTGGACTCTCAACGATACTATGCTCCAAATCCTCTAGAGTTCTGAAGTTCATGACTCTCGAAGTCCTAGTCCCTTCACCAACCATGTTGGTTAGGTGGGCACGTACCAGGGGCTGACACATAGTTGGGTCAGGGGCTGTTATAACCTTAATTTGCACCATACATGCTTCCTTGGCATTAGGCCATCTCAGATCCCTTCTTTGCCAAAGCACTACTAAACAACTCTTTAAAAAACCTCTTTTATAAGGTCCCACGCACCCTACTCCATTACTGGACGCTTGTACACACTAGTTGACCTCAAACAACCCGCGTGGACTAACAAAAGAACGAAAAATGAAAGTTGCCAACGGAACACATAGCTTTGGGTGAGTTAACTGAAACTCCCGGCCATGCATGGCCGAGGGTTCATCCAAATACCTAGCTTCTTCTAGCCTATAAAAGAAGGGTTAGGGGTCATATTTGGAAGAGGAGAATAAGAGTAAAGAAACTCTACCCAATTGCATATTCCCATTGTCCCAACCCTTTAGCCATCCTTGTGCAAAGAGAGTTACAAAGAAAAGAAGTTATAGGACATTTGAAGAGGAGCTCAGGATCAAGATTCACGAAGTAGTGGTTGGTGTCAACATTGTAAGTTGATTCTTTAAAGTTAATAATAAAGAAAATATTTTCCCATCCCACTATATGAGTTCTTCATAGTTCAGTAAATATATGTTTGAATCTCTAACCCATTAGTCTATAGGTAAAATGCATGTGTAGTTTGTTGCTTGTTTTTTATGCAAGTCATCCTTGGGAGGAGAGCTGCTAGCAAGCGATCAAGCGTGAAGAAGGATCAACATCGAAAATTTGAAACAAGGTATGTTGGTCTAACCATGTATTTGCTGAAAAGAGGGGGATTTCCCACCACAACACTTATCCTGCAAAGTGGTTCTTGGTATCTGCCCCAAGATTTTTCGGCGTTCAACTACCGCTTTATAGTTGTACTTGTAACCAAGATGGAGATCTTCCTTCGTGGTTTCAGTACCAAAATCATCACCCTACATTGCATAAGAGTATGTATTTTTTATGTTATTCTCTGCAATTACCTAAAAGTTTTAAGGCGATACAAATAATATATTTAGGTACTTACAATTCATGACTGTAACTTCAAGTAGCTTCTCTAGCCTAGCCTATGCTGGCCACATTTGGAAAGCCTTGCTTTTGTGGCCTTTGACGTGTCAGTCAACCTATCATCAAAATTTTCAAGTATGTTAATATATACCACAATTTTATTTACATCTAAAAATAATTGAAGGTATTCAATTGAAATTGTAATTTACCTTCTAGGACCAGAGGGTGTTTTTCCTTCACCTATCAATTTCTTCTCTTTTTCGTCGTCAATGAGGGCCTTCCACTCCCTCTCTGGAATCATCAGAGGATGCTCGTACCTATCATTTTGTTTCAAGTGATTCCTATATGTTTCTTGCATACATTTTAAATATTGTCTAGCTGCGGCAGTGGCCAAGGTCTTATTAAATGTATCTACACCAAAAAGGATTTCTAGATAATCCATCAATTCTTTTTTGAGGTTGGAATTCTGGGAATTGCACCTCTCCTGTATGGTGGGCCCAAAAACTAGCGAAGCATTATTCTCCAAGGACCTGTAAAAATCGTTTTTCCCTACACATAAAATGATTATATGATTATTAATTTAAAAATAACAATTTAGATGATTTATATTTGTCTACATAGAGAACATGAAACAAATTAAATTTTAAAAATTACCTGGGACTTTAACCTGCTTTAATGGAATCCCTTCCTCTTTGACCATAACAGTTCCCTGTGCTGGTCAAATTTCTTTCTTTAGGAAAATAAACCATATAGTTTGTCAAATCATCATCCTCATCTCTGTCACCACCTCTAGAGCCTACCTGTGTGGTCACTTCCTCGGTGTGCATGTCGTGGCTCCCACCTAATGGTGTGGAAGGTGGAGATATGAATAGCTTCGTCCTAGAAGCTATACGAGGGCCTACGTTGGGACCCTGTGGCATGTGTGCAATGCCACTACTACCGATACCATGGATCTCAGTGTCAACGGGATACAAAAATCTCTATATAAGAAAGAAAACATTTTTTCGTTTAGATAATGTAAAAGTTAAAAATCAATCTTTCATAATTGATCTGATGACATAAAAATAAAACCACTTGAAATTACGGTTATTACCTTATATGTCTTAAGACTTGTCATAAATTCTTTGATCCTTTCTTCGACCTCAGTATTTTGATCTAGAATATCTAACAAGTGAGCCAGTTCCTTGTTTCCTGTATTGATATTTTTTATAATTAAAACCATAGGGTTGGGGGATTCATACAAATCCCTTTCTCCAAGCGAATCATCATCATCATCATGTCTCGTCGACTACATATTCGACAAAATAAATGATAATTCAGTTATGTAAACAAATAAAATAATTGATCGCCACAGATAATTGATCGCCACAATTAATGGTGATCATTATCATAAAAAATAAATTCAAATTTATGAGAAATTCAAATGTTGATAACAAAAATAGGACACATTGAGTACTAAACAGAACAAATCTTTCCAAATGGATTAACACCATAAAGAACATAATGAAAATCATAAAATATGAGATTCATTTCTTACAGGTTGGGTAAATTAGTATACATACCTCCCCCATAATAGAAACATCAGTATCTATTCGATTCAAATTGTAATCAATCAATAACTCTTCCCCTCCAGCTATTGATTTTCTTGCACATACAAATACATGGTTTCCTTCATGCCCCTCAAATACGCAATTGGGTCACTTATTTTTGGTTGCGGGTTGTGTACTATTTATAAACCCTGTAATATTTCCCATTTCTTTTGGCCTTCTGTCAATACAGATAATTTCTCCTTTATTTTGATCATTGTCTTTTAGCTATATATAATTTGTAGCCAAGCCATATATTCGCATACTTTTTGTATATTGGAATATTCGTATCCCATATTTGTAGATATAATAGTGTCCAACGTACTCCATCAATTCAATTAATCATTCATAATAGACCTTTATGCCATCCATGGAAAATACCACCAAACCATGTAATGACGATGGAGCAATCTGGTATATCCTTTAGTTTACACAAAAATAAATTTTTATTTTAGGAAGATCCTTGGGTACCCATTGTTTCACTATATGTTTGTACCTGAATGGCACATCGATGTCGTCTATGCTCTCATGATCATAAGAACGTGATCCCCCTTTCGCAAGAAAAAATTCCATGCATCTATGGAATTTTCTTCTGATCTTCTCACCTCTAGTTGATCTCCGCATGTTAGACCTACTAGATGTCTCACTTTACTCTATTCTACCTAAACTTCCCTCACTCAATGAAGATAGATCTAACAAATACCTATTTTATTGTATGTCATATAACACCATTAATGACAGAAATAGTCATTCAATCAAGATGTAACACTAGTTCATTACTAGTATCCTATTAGTATCACAATAAGCTCATAATGATTACCATAGTGTTACTCTTTCACAATTGTATTATGATCTATTAATATTGGTATACTATTTGGGAATTATAGGGGCATGTTTGGATTCAAATGACATCAACACCAAGAAATACAAAGAATTTTGAGATATTTTTAGTTTCTTACAAATTCATGTTCTATGACTCTCCCTGTCTAGTTTTTTCCATATTTTTGAGCTTTCGACTTGAAATGGTTAGAGTGGGATAAGGGGCACTCACATCATCTATTTTTTCCAGTGAAAAATTGACTCAAACTCAATAGGAACTATGCAAAAAATTAGGATTCCACTTCCGTGTTGGGAATTTTTATCATGTAACTTTACCCTCAGAGCTTTTGGACAATTTAAAGACAACCCAAATCATGGTATTTCTGAAAAAAATGAACAAGAAAGGTGAAAATTTAACTCACCGAAAAGAATAACCTCATCGAAAATATGAATATTATTTCAAATACATGAATATTCCAATACTAGACTACAATTCCTATATTGTGTTATCACGATTTAAACTTTTGGTGTAAAATCTAGATTTCAGGGTTTTAGCGAGGTGCTAAACCAGTTTGGAAGTCAGATAAATTTTGGGAAGGATCAGAAAATGGAAGAATAGATTAAAATTGGCAGAGTCGTTAAGAAAATCAGGCTCGAAAGGACATATATCTCCATCCGCCTACGTTAACGGTTGGGAGAGATTGAAGAGTTTGAAATGGCACAGAGGTTAAAATATCTAAGCGGTCCCGAAATTTCAACCATGGTTTCCCCGCAAAGGTACATAGCATCTTCTAGTGTATTTCAGCGTGAAAGGTGGGTTGCCTCAAAATCACCCCATCATGCCCCTGAAATCATGTGTTAAATGTCATTAATTTAGTCTAATCTGAGGGCTACATGTGATAATGAAACTTGACAGCGAGTCAAATTGTCCCGAGAAACCTGTTGGTGTACCATTTGTCTGCGTAGTGCCAAATAAGCACCGCTAAATAACCGATTTGATACTAATCATTGAAAATTGATAGCTGAACATGATGGGCCATTATTCCCATAAGTATTTTTTGTCAGTAGCCAATGATTATAATTGATTGTGACTGTTACTCAAAACTTAGGTAAAATTACTCTTTTTTGAGAAATTAACGACTTATTCCAGAATGAGATACTTGCAAATCGATTCGCTTGTCCAACTCTTGTGCAGTTTGAGGGAAATAAGCCCATGTTTCTTAAAAAACCAGAGGAAGTCGAAGAGAAATATTCAGTGGTTTTAAGCAAATCGGGAAGTTAACAAATACTATAAAAAGAGAGAAATGAATGTTGCACAAATCCTAACAACAAAATCTCATGCAAAATCTATCGATGAGACAATATTAGGCAAAGAGATCAGGATGAATCCTATTATGAAGGATTTCATTATTAATGGATCTGCGGATGGATACAACACACAAGTTGGTGTGAGAAAAAGGAAAAAAGAAAGAAAGGAGGAGGCTAAAGTTGGAACAGTCAAAGGCATTGAAGAAAATCATCCTAGCTGGCTTGATTCGTTAAAGGAAGAGATTGAAAACCTAAAATAAAATTACATAGCAAGATAAATCGAGTATATTTGAAGGGATATTGTGATATTGTAGACAGGTGGCATTTAGTGTAAATATCCCAAATATTTCAGTTTGTGTTTGTAACTGTTTCCTAGAAAGTAGGAGTTCAGTTTTGATGAGTTACTCCCTCTGTAACCGATGTCTGTTTTGAAATCTTGGAAAAAATGACCCATTTTTTTTGGGCCTCATATGTAATTTATCTATATATATGGTTAAAAAGATAAAATAATGGTTCGATTGGCTAGAGAGGGTCCTGCCTTTGTAGCAAGAAAACTTTGTGATTTCTTATGAATTTTAATACAAGAAGAGAAGGTTTTCTTGGATAGTTGAGATTCATCATGGTGTTGATGTTCAATATGTTTTCCTATATTTCATATTCATGAATGTGTTTTGCTTCTAGTAATAATCTTTATTAAAAGAAGGAATTCATCTTATTGGTGCTCCTTCTCAAATTGATTATACTTGTTATGTGTTTATTGGTTTCTGGTTCAGAATTCACCCTTGATTGGTGCTCTGTTTTCGGTAGCCAGCCTTTATATTCCTTATTCTAAATCTATACATGTAGTGTCCCCAAGGCCGAGCCCCATTGTAAACCATGTTTTGAAAGGAATTGTAATTATGTTTTATAGGCCGGTGAGCCAAGTTTTGTATAACTGGTAGGATTATGTGGTTGTTAGGCCAGGGAGCCTAAGTGTTGAAGGCCAGGAGCCTGCTGATGTACTTGTATGCATATAGAATGATTAATAAAATATAAACACCACCATGTGCAGACCGACCACGATGAATGAGTGAAGGGGGACTGAGCATCCATAGAGTGGGAAAGGAATTAGGGGCTGAAGGTGGGAAAAGGGAATAAGTGTTGAGCCTAGGGGGCTTAAGCCTTGGGAATAATATTTTAATATTATTCCAAAAGAGAAGTGCATTATATGTTTTAACCTAAGTCCTTTTTAGAAGGACATGTGATTTCCAAATGGTGGGAGGAACGCACGTTGAAGGAACGCATGCAGTCACATGGGTGACAAGTGTCAACCCTGGCCATGCAATAAAAGGTCGAGATGAGCCGTGTTGGGGGTTCCTCCTTGAGGGGACTCAAGGACTGCCAGAAGGGAAGGAGTCTGACACTTGCAGAAAAACCCTCGTACATCCTCTGAACCGTCTGAACCTGCATTGACCCTTGCGTGGATTGTCTATCATACATTCCCAACACGAGAGCGTGAGTATATCCTGGGTAGGGCGGAGGGGAAACATGATTCTGCGGGGTAGAGGGGGTCTGTGTAATTCCCTGCGAAAATTGCTTCTCAGGAATTTCCGAAAATTAACACCGTGAGACCTGACTGCCATTACTGAGCTTGTTTTGAGAGGTCTGAGTCTGTATTCCCGGTCGACCATGGTGTTCACGCAGAGATGGATTTGCGTGAATTGTTGTCCAGTGCAGGTGGTGATCGAGCCTGTGTGTGACCTCTCTCTAAGTGAGGGAGGTGGATGTTGTTGGAAGATTTTTTCTTCCAAAGAGTTTCCAACACCAGCTTCAGGCTCTGAGACTTCCTGATCTGGGCTGTTGCCGAGACCCGGAGAGGGAGGTTAGCATCGATGGACTGTGCTTGTGAAGGTGTATACTCTCGGGTGGAACATGCATGTGGGGAATGAGAGTCTGGTAGTAGTGGGTGTAAGATGGCATCCTGGGGAGAATCCTTCCAGATTCTAAATGTTGTTTTCCCTGTAACCTCAGCTTAGCTAGGATTCCTTGCCTTGGGGGTGGAGCTTAGTCCCATCTCAGGGGTGATCCACTGCTGAGTTGATGGGCAGTGTGGTCTAAGGTTGGGTGGCTCGTGGAAGGCCTGCACTTGGTTGGTGGAATCTACCACTGTTTTTACAGATAAGTACCAGATGATGCTTTGAATATGTTTTGTATCTCTGTGTATTATAATGATCATGCATTCTACTATGCATTTGGATTAATGTATTTTCCATGGATTATTTATGTTAAAAATGATTCTTATGCTTACTCTGAGCTTAAATGTATTTCATTTCCTAAATGTATGTGATTAATTATGAATGAGAATGTGTTATTCCGCATAGTAACACCTACATGATAGCCAAGGCTCAGCTACAAATTTTTTGGGTTATCTATCAAGTAGTGTTATAGTAACCCTGGGTAGTCTGAGTGAAAGGGGTGTTACAAATTGGTATAAGAGCCAAGTTTTTGACACTGAGCCTAGATGGTCCAGTGGAGTGGTATTTGGACTGAGAATGCGAGGGGAAATTGAGTCGGGAGGACCAATTTCGGACCCTGGTTTGCTCCGAAGTGTCAAGGAGACACTTGACGAGATTTTATTAAGAACTCAGGAAGTATAACGGTGCTATGAAACCGTAGGCTGGTGTGGTCTATGGCCACGGGGAGACAGGTCTCTACACCAATGGTGTTAAAACCTTAGGATCTGTTCGGGAGGGAAGGCGATCCCTCGTGATCGTCGGATATGGAAAAATGTGCATAAGGATTAAAATTCCTTTGGAAATGGCACAGGAGTGTGGAAATCACGATACGCGAAATCCTGAGTTAGTTAGAAACCGTCTGAGCTGTCAGATCTCGACCGAAAAACCCGACAGTCGTTGGATCTGCCGGGAGGTGTCTAAAGGTTAAACCTCAGAAACTAGGGGCAAAAGCTCCAAAATAGATATAAACCGTCTGAAAGATGGAGGACACGTGTTGTGAGATTTCCCATTTCGGGGAATCGAAAATCATGCTATCAAAAGTCACGATGTTAGGAGGTCGGGAATTTTCATAGTAAAAGTTTCGGCAACGACCTGAGTCGTCTGTCTGAGGAAGGACGCGCATCGTGCGATCGTCCAATTCGGAGATATGGACACCCGGATTAACATAGGTGAGCGTTTTTTATCTTGCACCGGGCGAAGTCCCGAGATTTGATCCGAGCCGTCCAATAGTTGAGACACATGGTGGAGATCGAGCGACCTGTCAGTATACATGATACCAGGGTTTTGAGTTGACAAAGGATGTTGTCATCGGGAATCAAATGTCCCGAAGTCCCTAGATTGAATCGGGATCATCCATTCATTGTGGTCGTGTGGCAGTAATCCGAGCAATTGGGGAAAGTCCCAATAGAAGAGTCATCCATCGAAAATCGGGGTTCGGGAAATCGTGAATCCTGAGGACACTTGTGTTTCGGCTTTGGAAGGTCTGAAACCCCGATAGGAGGTATGACTGTGGTCATGTAAGGGTAGGTCATGTGAGCCCAAGTCTAGATAGGGGGCTAAGGCAAAGGCGCATTGGAAAATCGGGGATCAGGAGTTTGTGAAGACAGGAACTCATGTAGTCGGGGATCATGAAACCCCGACACCCGAAGATTCAATCGGGAGATGTGACATGTAGATTCATGAAGAGTACCATGTGCTAGCAAGTGGGAATACAAGACAAGAGTGATAGGGACCCTAATGACATCACCGAAGGTGACGAGGATCCTCCGAAACACACCACGTACCACTATGGTTGAGGGTGACAGTTGTACTATAGAACTTTAGAATAAGGTAAATCAGAATTTTAGAAGTCGGAGGTGGGGAAGGAGAGTGAAACGAGAGTTATCCAGTACCAAAACTCCAAAATCCTGAAACTCAAAGTTTCGAAAGTTCCAAAATACTGAAAACTGAAGTTTCGAACACCTGGAGAGTATAGAGTTGAACAGAGCTCAGGAAATTCATGAAATTGAAAACACTTTCTTAAACTCGATTGTCACAAAAGATGAGGAATTGTCAATAAAACGAAGGCTCGACAAATTTTATTCGCCTGCGCTTTATATTGTAGAAGACTGACGAGTTCCAGAACCATTTGGAAATTTCCTCAAACACGAAGAAATGGGAGAGATACATAATACTTCTAGTTCAAGAAACTTGTTTAAAACGAAATGTCTTCTATTTTGTCCGAACTGGTTTATAAATATTGTGGATTGTTCATGAAGGTTTAATGGACTGACAAAATTCGAATTGAATTGCACAATGTGTGTGCACAGTTCAACGAACGTCAGGATTCCAGTTAATCGACACCGAGTATGGAGTGGGAAAAGTGCAGATTAACCCTGAAATAGAAGATGAAAGGGAAGGAAAGGATGTTAACCTAGGAGTCGAAGGATCGAACTCCAATGGGCATGGAAATGAAAAGGATAAGGAAGAACATGTAATGAAAATCCTTGAAGGATTGCAAAGAGAGGCCAAGGCTCGTCGAGATGATAGTCGAAATCTCATGAAAGTCAAGGACCGACAGGGTGCATTAAACTTAAAATTTTTGAAGACTCTGGAAAGAATAGAGAAGAAACTCGAGAAAGGAAGAGACTCCAGTACGACGGAGATTCGCAAAACCCATGGGAGAAGAAGTAGTTCGAGGAGTGGTAGCCAACATCTTAGTCTCTCCCAAAGACATTCTGACAGTAAGACACACAGTAGTTCAAGCCCATCCCCTACCAGAAAACATCGAAAATCTGGAAGGGAGGAATTGAAAGGAGAGATGAACAAGATTAAGCCTCCAACATTCGATGGAGAACATAAGAAGGAGGAAGATGCTGAGACGTGGTTGCTTGGCATGAAGAAATACTTCCAATTGCAGAATTATTCTGCCCATGCAGAAGGAAAAATTGCAATGTACCAACTGAAAGGAAAAGCATCCATGTGGTGGGATCAGTTGGTGCAGGTGCAACACATCAGAGAGAAAGAGGTCACTTGGAAGGAATTTAAGAGATATTTCGAGAAGAAATACCTGACTAAAAGATACTATGACAGAAAGATGAAGGAGTTATTCGAACTCAAGTTGGGTAGTACGACCATTGATGAGTATGAACAAAGTTTTTTGGAACTACTAAAGTATGTTCCATTTATCAAAGATGAGGCTGTCAAGATTCAGAGGTATCTGAGTGGACTACCACCTTTCATGAGTGACAAGATTCAATATGATGATCCTAAGACCATGGAAGAGACCATTAGAAAAGAAAAATGTTTATACGAACAACAAAGGGAAAAGCCTACCTTTCATAAGGCTTGGGATGACCAAAAGAGGTTTAAGAAAGAATAAAGGAAGAAGGGAAACAAGCCTTCCTTTTTCAGAAACAATCATCAGAGACAACCATCATTTAGAGAGCCAAGAAGGACTGAAGAGGGAGCACAAAGACAGAGACAGGCACCCATTCTGTGTTGGGGCTGTCAAGGAAACCACAAGTACCGAGATTGTCCCCATAAAAATGGTAATATGAGAATTGTACATACTGTTCAACAAGCTGAAACAGTGGAGGATTTGGGCAGCAAAATGCCAAGGATCTACGCAGCCCTGGACAACAAGCAAGCAAAATTTCAATCACACATGATTGAAGTGGAAGGTATGATTAACAATCGACCCCTTGTTATTTTAATTGATTCAGGGGCTAGCCATAGTTATGTATATCCTAGAGTGGTGGAAAGTTTTCATCTAACAAAGAGCAAACATGAAGAGTCTTGGTTAGTGCAATTAGCCACAGGGACCAAGAGGAAGGTCATTGAATTGGTTAAGTCTTGTTCGATGGACATGAAAGGAATGAGCCCTAAGGCTGAATTGAACATTCTGCCTTTAGGCTCATATGATTGCTTAATTGGGATGGACTGGTTGGACCAGCACCATGCCCTTCTAGATTGTTGTAACAAGAGGTTCACATGCCTAAACGAAGAGGGAAATCAGGTAACAGTCCAAGGAATTCCCAGAGCCATGGTTGTGAGGGAAATATCAGCCATGCAGCTGAAGAAATGTTACCGGAAAGGCTGTCAATTATTTGCAGCTTGGGTGGAAGAAGCATCCCAAGATGTAGTATGTAATTTGGAAGATCATGAAGTACTCAAGGAGTTCAAGGATGTATTTCAGGAGGTGCCTATACTACCTCCGAAGAGGGACATCGATTTTTCTATAAATCTGATGCCTGGAGCAACTCCAATTTCAAAGGCTCCTTATAGAATGAGCACACTAGAGCTGAAAGAGTTGCAATTGTAGCTCGAAGAGCTACTAAAGAAAGGTTACATTCGCCCCAGTGTCTCACCTTGGGGAGCCCTGGTCCTATTCATGAAGAAGAAAGATGGGACGATGAGGTTGTGCATTGACTTTCGGCAGTTGAATAAAGTCACTGTCAAGAACAAATATCCTCTGCCAAGGATTGATGATATTTTTGATCAGTTGAAGGATGCAAATGTATTTTAGAAAATAGATCTTCGATCTGGATATCATCAAGTGAGGATAAAATATGAAGACATCAACAAGACCGCCTTCAGAACAAGGTACGGTCATTATGAGTTTACAGTGGTGCCGTTTGGATTGTCCAACGTGTCTGTTGTCTTTATGTGCTTAATGAATGGAGTGTTCAGAAATTATCTGGACAAGTTCATCATAGTATTATTGGACGATATCTTGGTGTATTCCAAGAAAAAGGAAGAACATGAACAACACCTGAGAATGGTACTACAGGTGTTGAGAGAACACCAGTTGTGCGCAAAACTGAGCAAGTTCTCCTTTTACCAAAGGCAGATCCATTACTTCGGGCATATAATATCTGAAGAAGGGATCATTGTGGATCCTGAAAAGGTACAGGCCATTCGAGAATGGCCAGCTCCAAGGAATGTGACAAAAGTTAGATCTTTTATGGGTCTGGCAGGCTACTATAGGAGGTTTATAGCCGGATTCTCAAGGATAGCCCATTCTATCACTTCCTTGCAAAGGAAGGGAA
>JZKD02S1156845.1:1134745-1177602 GCA_000966675.3 Picea glauca
TGCCAGTGCCCAGGAGCGAAGGTTGCAATCCCTTCCTCTCTGCGATCACTCACTCTGCATAGAACTCCAGAGTTCCCCTCGTGTCCACCCCCCTTCCAATCGTTTCATCCATACGCCTTATCCTCTCCCGAGGTTGCATGTGGCATGATTACCCTTGCGCTGGTCATTCATGATGGCTCTACGGATAGGCGGTTCACCTCCCCCTCCCTCATCAATCCATCAACCTACCAGCCTGCAAGGAATTTATTTCAGGGCTAGCGAGCCGCTATTGGTTATTTGGGCCAGTGGAGTCCAAATATGGTATTAAATTCTCGGCGGAAGTTAACGCCCCTTTTTCAAGGTGCCCTCCACCACCATCGTGGTCTCTTTTCCGCACATCCCCTCTCAGCAGTTTTGCAATAAATTCAAACTGTCATTTACATTCATTGACCTCTTTCTACAGGTCCATTTACATCACATATTCATATTTATAAGTTTTTCCATAGTCCTTGGCCAGTTCAGTTATATTTACAATCTGGGGGAAACAGGGTTTTACACACCTTTACCTCCTATTCCAAAACAACTGCAACAATATCAGAATGCAAGTTCCCCAATACCAACATTATTAATAACACAAACAGTGCCCAATCCCAATAATAATCCCACTCAACCTCTTCACAATGTTGAGATGCAGGCCTTGCCGACATAAGTTATTTCTCCTATTCCATTGCAGGAGATTCAACTGAGGTCGGGAAAATTTCTGGACAGGAAGAGACCTTCAGTAGTCATCCAAGAATAAGAATAAGAGGAAACCCCCAAACAACCCACATATGACACTAGGTGGGGACATGTTATTATTCCTAAGGATTGAGAACCCAAGCTTCCCCAAAATGAACCTTCACAAATTACGAAGGCCCCTTCTTATCCAGAAAGATTAGTGATCGAGAAACCTACCAACCGATCTGAATTTGATATCTTGAAAAAATTGAAGAATATTTTTGTCAATATTCCCTTGCTTCAAGACATTAAGGATATTCCAATCTACAGTAAGGTGGTCAAAGAACCGTGTATTAAGAATTCAGGAAGGAAACAAAAGGATCCTCCAACAATACATTTGATAGGAGAACTTTCTGAGTACATATCAGAGAAACTTAAGGTAGAAAAATATGGGAACCCA
Organism: Picea glauca; assembly: GCA_000966675.3. Lineage (NCBI taxonomy): Eukaryota > Viridiplantae > Streptophyta > Pinopsida > Pinales > Pinaceae > Picea > Picea glauca. The sequence continues at coordinate 1,135,902 of JZKD02S1156845.1, forward strand.
GGAAACCCCATAGTGACCATAACCATTAATGAGGTTTCCATTGGGAGCACTCTCATAGACCTAGGGGAATCCATCAATGTTATGACAATTACTTCCTTGGAGGAATTACAATTAAAACCTTTTCTTAGGCCTACCCCAACCATTTTGGAATTGGCATATAAGACTAGGGTTATACCTGAAGGAATTTTGGATGATATTATAGTTACTTTAGCCTCATGGGAGTACCCAGTAGACTTTATGCTCATCCACCCATCTTGTTATTTTGGGAAGACCTTGGTTAGCCACAACCAATGCATTTATCAGTTGTAGAGAGGGAGAGATGACCATCTCAAATGGACTCTCTATACAAAAGCTCACCATATATCCACCAACCCGACCTATCATGGAGAATATATGGTGGCTTGAATGTCCATACGAGAATGAGGACTGGTAAGAACCTGTATTTCCAAGTGATCATTCATGGGAACTTCAGGAGAACACACTAGAGAATGTGCTAAATCAGTTTATTTATGCTATCATGTGTGTTGATTTTCCACAATCTTTTCCCCAATTTGAGTACATGTTTGGGGAAGAATTTAAGGAACAATTGTACCCATCAGTTTTGTCTCCGACATATTTTATCTTCGAGATAGATGAGTATGCCACATCTTATACCATGCCCTACGAGAATAGTCCAAGGAAATTTCTACACATAAACTGCGGACAAAATGCAGACCAACAAAAGAAGTTAGTGAGTATCCTTAAAAACAAATCAAGGGAATTTGCCTGGGAATACACTGACATGAAGGGTATACACCATGACATATGCATTCATCGCATATATACCTAGGGGGAAGTACCACCTGTTAGGAAACCCCAGAGAAGTATGAACCGAACACTCAAGCATATAGTAAAAGAGGAGATTCAAAAGTTATTAAATGTCGGGTTTATTTATCCCATCTTCAAAAGTAAATGGGTATACCCACTTGTAGTGGTTCCAAAGAAAGTGTATGAGAAATGGAGAATTTTTGTTGATTTCTGGGAGCTTGACAAGGCCACTCTGAAAGATTATTTTCCCCTTCCTTTCATTGACCAAGTTTTGGATACCCTGTCTGGAAAGAAATATTTCTCCTTTTTAGATGGATATAGAGGGTACAATTAAATTCTCATAGAACCCGATGATCATGACAAGACTACCTTTACTTTTCCTTGGGGATCCTATGCCTATAGGGTCTTACCATTTGGATTGTGTAATTCTCCTGTCCCATTTCAACAAACGGTACTAGGGACATTTGTTGATCTTATTCATTATTGTGTGGAGGTATACATGGATTCCTTCATTGTATATGGAAATACTTACCAAGAAGACTTATATAACTTAGAAAAAGTCCTTATTAGATACCAAGAAGTGAACTTGTATTTAAGTCATGAAAAATGAAAAATGTTGTTGACTGAAAGAGTGGTTCTAGGACATCACATTTCATCTGAAGGGATTAAATTCGATCCTGCTAATATTGAGGTCATCATAAGACTTCCATCTCCCAAGACTCGAAAAGAGGTGAGAAGCTTTCTTGGACATGCCAGATATTACCGATGATTTATTGAAAATTTCACAAAGATTGTTGCACCTATGTTTGGATTGTTAATAAAGGATGTTGATTTTGTTTGGACTGAGTAGTGTCAAACTACTATTGAAACCTTGAAATCTAAGTTGTCTATGGCACCATTTCTTAGAGGGCCCAAGTGGGCTCTCCCATTTCATATATCCACTGATGCCTCTGACACTGCAATAGGAGGAGTATTAGGGAAGAAATAAGACAAACAGACCTATGCCATTTATTTTGTGAGAAAGAACTTGTCCCCTGCTGAGTTAAACTACACAGTTACCGAGATGGAATTCTTGGCAGTAGTTCATGCTATCAATAAGTTTTTCCACTATGGGTTACAAATTATTTGTACACACAGATCATTCCACCATCAATTTTTTCATGAATAAACCCATAAATAATGGTTGAGTGACTAGGTGGCTCCTGCTATTGCAAGAGTTCAATATCATTGTTCTTGAATGACCTAGAAAGGAGAATTTGGTAGATGATTTTATTTCACGCATAAAAAATGAGGATGATGATATTCCCGTTGATGATAGTTTCCCAGATGAGCACCTTTTTTCCTTCTCTGTAAATACCTCGTGGTTTGTGGATATGGAAAACTATTTGGCTACTAGGAAATTACCATCTCATTTGTCACCTCATGAAAAGCGTAGAATTATTACACATGGTGCCAATTACTCTTGGGTTGGTCATGACCTTTTTCATACTGGTCTAGAATTAATTATTCATATATGTGTCTGAGAAGATGAGATACCAGAAATCCTATGAAGTTGTCATGATGGACCCTGTCGTGGCCATTTTTCTGACAAACGTACAACATATAAGGTGTTACATTCAGGTTACTATTGGCCTAGCATTTTCAAGGATGTTTCCAAGTATGTGAGGATTTGTGATAGTTTTCAAAGAATAGGAAGACCCACGTCAGTTGAAGAAATTCCCTTGCATGCCCAAGTTATGATAGAATCTTTCGAGAAATGGGCCTTCACTTTGTAGGAACAATTTCGCCCATGTCTCATAAGAAAAAATATATTTTGGTTTATACAGATTATGTCACCAAGTGGGTAGAGGAAAAATCCCTATTTAGGGCTACAAAAAAATGCGTTGTCGAATTTATTTATGAAGAAATATTTACCTGCTTTGTTGTTCCTCATGAAATTGTTATAGACCAAGGAACTCAATTCACTTCCAAGTTGATGAGAGAAATAACAGAGAAATATGGGATTAAGCACTGCAAGTATTCTCCATACCACCCACAAGATAAAGGTCAGGTAGAGTCCACAAAAAAGTTTTGGAAGCCATCCTAAACAAGACTGTTCAATTGCATCATTGAGATTGGGCTGATAGGCTTCCAGAGGCTCTGTGGGAATATCAGACAACCTGGAGAAACACCACTGGGCATACCCCTTATGAGCTAGTGTATGGGAAACAAGTACTACTACCAATAGAATTCCAAGTGAGGACTTTCCGTATTGATGCAGAATTGGGTTTAAACTTAGATGAGGCTCAGAAACAATGAGCCCTATAATTAAATGAGTTGGATGAGATCATTCAAGATGTTATCCAATGAACAATATTAGTCCAAAAATAGAGGAGCAAGTGGCATGCCAAGTTTATTAAGAAGAAACACTTCCAACCTGGTGATTGGGATTTGTTGTTTGACTATTGATTTAAAACTTTCAAAGGAAAACTCACCACTCAGTGGTCGAGTCCTTATGAGGTAGTCATTGTATATGACAATGGAGCTGTGAAAATCAAAACAAATGACAATGGACATGTCTCCTTTGAAGTAAATGGACACTGACTCAAACTTTATCACATGCCCATTTCCAAAGAAGATTTTCTACAGGTCACGTCAAATGACAAGGCATTGGCCTTAGTAGATGGGGAGGTTCCCCCTTGTTCTTGAATGTTTTTTGAATTTCCAATTGTACGTATGTAAATAATTTTGAATTTTTTTGATAGATAATTCTAGAGATTTCTGTAGGTATTTATTTCACCATAAATAAACAGTTTCAAGGGGATTTAAAGGAAGGATGTTTCTTCAAAATATTACTATAATTGAACCTTTTTGTCAGTCAAGCATCAATTGAATAATGACTTGTTCTAATTGGCCATATTTTTGCAAATATTTTCATCTTCTTTTTTAGCAGCTGCTCTTGAACCTTCACTACTATATAAGGAAGTGATACCGTAACCATCAAGCTTAGAGGTCACTCGTACAGTTTCCCCAAGAACCCTAAGTAAGTGAGTAAAGTAAATTTATTAAAAAATAACAAGGAGGATTGATTAGTGGTTAGCCATGGAAACATAAAAAAAAAAAAAAAGGAAGAAAGTGAGTTGAGCCTAAAGATACCTTTTTGTTCTTTCCCAATGGTACCATCCACTACACACTAAAAATGCTTGATTATATCATATATTTAGATAGGTTACGTCCTCTTAAGTACCCCTTACATCAGGACAAACACTAAGGAATATATATAATGGAAAGTCATCCTCTAACATAAATACCATCCCAATTGAAAAAAAAGAATAGAAAAAGTTGTTTTCAAAGTTGTCCCCCCATATTCTTTCACGAAGCCATCTGATACTAAAATCTTAAAAGATGGAGGGCCAGTCTCTAAGAGTGTAAGAGGCTAACCCACCGTGATACTGAATAGGTTTGCTGACAGTGGGTACCGGCCTGTGGTATGACTAGGTAAACCTGCCAGAGTACTGAACATGCTTGCTGGCAATGGGGCATTCTACCTACCAAGGATTATAATCTGACAAATAATAATAATAAATTAAAATCTATCCCGATGTATGGAATTACTTGTATACAAAGATGACATGAAGTACATATGGTTAAGATAAGGTTGATGAACTCCATAAATTTTCCATTGGGAACTAACTTTGAGACTATATCGAAACTCTCTTGCTTACCTCTTATTAACTATATGTAGGATATTCTATCCTATAGGTGGGGCCATATTCTAACCGTCTCGTCAGACCAATATGTGAAATTTTTCTCTACACTTAACAAGTTGTAAATATTCAGCTATTAGGAGAATTGACTGCTTTCCTATATTTTTTATTGTGAGGTGTCACAATACTTAGGTGTGGGGGAGGGGTTTCATGAGTTGACAAATGATAACACTGCCTAGAAGAAGTAGAAATATTTAAAAAGAAAAATTGTGTATTATTTTCATGATACAGACTATTACATCGACAATTATTTTATTTTTGAAATGCTAAGTATTCCCCCTGTGTTATAAAATATTGTACATTTCCTTGACAGACCACTTAACTAGTTTTTTTTTCTTTACAGACTACAGAGTTGAGATTGCATGCCTCATAATATGCGAGATAGAGGAATGGATTGTGTGAGCACAATGGAAAAAAAAGAACACTTTTATCCTACCTCTGCTCCTATTCACTGTGACTACCAAAATCGTTTTTAGACTAAGTGCTATCAATAAAACATCCATTACAGGATGAACAAATTTCATTTCGCACAGGAATACCATATGGAGTTTCGTATGAGGTGCCATTTAAAATACGATATGAGGTTCTAGACGAGGCACCATATGAAGGATCAGACGATATGTATACACACAGTAAATGTCCATTATTTCAGGTAACCAAGAATCATTTTAATTTATTGGAGTTAGGTAATGGCAATTGAGATTAAATGATACAATTCTTAAACATTTTTACGATCAAATGTCCAATTTTAAGACTTAGACATTGATCTATCTACTTAATCATTATGATTGCCTCCCAAAAGATCCTCTTTGAATTCAAAATTGGCACACTCATGCTCACACATGGAAAATCATGTGTGATGAATTTATCAATGAATTCGACCGTTTCCACCTTGGGCGCATTAAAAAATGGAGGGATCGCTCAAATTGTTATCCCATTTATGCATTGTGTTCACCCTCTTCTCAATTGCATTCACCCTCTTCTTAATCTCTCTCATCCTCGACTGGCTGCGCTCGTCCTTTTTCAAATTCCACCCTTTGTCCATTCTGCACACTGCCACCATGCTCAAACAATATGATCCATCCTCCTATGTTGACCACTTTTCTATCCTCGAGTTCGCACAGTGCAGGGAGGTGTTCCTTCACACTGGATGGGGACCGTTCCTGACTCGTTTGCAGGGCCATGATGATGACATTTCTATGCAATTCACCCTCAGATTTGATGGAAGGATGGTGCACGTGGGGTCTCTCACCTTCATGGTCTCTGAGGAATCAATCACCTCAACCACAAAACTTCTAAGAGTTGGAGACCGCTAGTTTAAACACCACCAGTTTCCACGAGCGAGCTATAGCAAGGTCTTAAAACTCGAGTTTTAGAATATCTCTGGAGCTAAGGGATATTCCAAGGAGTGGATGAAAGAGGATCTAATTAACCCTCTGATAGTCATCACCGGAATGATAACTTGTGAAGGTAGATATTTCATTTTCAAAGCCTGTCACTTTAGATTATTAGCTCATTTTTAATTCAATAAGCCATTGAATTTCCCTTTTTACTTCTTAAAAATCCTTGAGAATATGTCTTCCCAAGTACAAAAGAATGTAACCATTACCCATAACAACCTATTCCACCATAGCCTCATCAAACTACTTGTTATATCCGAGTTGGAAAAACAAGGTAAAATATGGGATGGGTTCATTTACCAATTTTCAAACCCTCTTCTTATAATCAAGACTAGCAAGAAAACACTGGATCTAGGGACTGTTACTCCATCCAAATCCCATTCTCCAAGGACTCCAAACCCTCCTTCTCAAGCTATCTCTTTACCAGAACAAAAGACCAAAAAGCTTGTTGATACCCCTGCAGCCTCATCAGGCAAGAAGACTAAGAAGCCTATTGATAAATTCCCAATGCCTTCAACGTCTATTGATCCTACACCTAAAATGTTACAAGAGGTAATTCAATAAGACTTCCTTGTAGTCCCCACAAATAGGAGAGGAGCTAATTGATTCAAGAGAGGATCTTTTCTAAAAAGTGCCTGAATTACAAGAGAAAACCCTTATGAGAAAACCCCAACCACTTTGGACCTTATCCAAGTATCCTCCGATCTCAAAATCCCCCACAAAAGACTTAGGGAAGTGTCTACAGAAGAATTGGAGCCTCACAGAGAGAAAAAATTTGAACCTATTTCCCCTGATAAGCCCCCTGTTACTCCTACCTCACAGATGCCTACCCTAGATCCCAAAACTGATAGAATCTCTATATCCTTCAAGGGATCCAAGCCCTCCTCTGAGATGTCTGATAATACTCCAGCCATTGAAAAATTAAAACAGGAAAATGTTCAATTTCTACAATAATTGAAAGAGAGGAAGACTTTGGATAAGCATCTTCACCATGACAATGCAATACTACAAGCAAAGGTGAATTCCCTCCAATGATTGGTTGATAAAATGACCAATACCAATCGCAACCTTGGAGCACAATTGAAATATCATAAGAGGCACAAGACAAAATCTTCAGGATAAGAGGGAGAAGCTTCTAAAGCTAATCCTTCTCAGCAAGTCTAGTCATATGGGGCAATTCATTTTTTTTTGCAGTGGGACCTGCAAAATCTTAAGAGAGGGGGTAATGTTGGGCTCATGATTTGATTGTTTAATGATGTTGATTGAATCCTTTTTGACTGATATTATATATGTATTAATAACCATTTTGAATATTTTTTTAAGGATTTCATAGCAAATCATCATAGCTTATTCCAGGTACGTGTAATTGATTTTTTGTGATGATTTTGAGTTTAATTCAGCTTGATTTAATGATTGCAAGAAGATAATGTGTGATCTATGTGTCACAGGGAAAAATCGCATGTTGTTTTTCCATCGAGTAGCATGTCTTTTACTCCATCTGACACTCTGTCCGGTACTTCATCCGACACTGCGTCTGACACTCCATCCAACACTAAAACTGTGGGAAAGTTGGCGATTATTATATCGATGACCTATGTTGGGCGAATCGACGACATGGGTTTTTCTCATGCCCATGGCCTCCAACTACTGAGCTATTGACATCTCGAATTGAGCTATTATACTGAGCGTTGAGTGGCTCGTTTGGTTTCTAGAAGCCACAGATAGTTATAAGAACATTTAATGGAATCTGTTGTTTTTAGAGGAGGTCGACCCTTCCAGTGGTCGACCTCTTGAATTGTAACTGTTATAAATACCACAGTAGTGGTCAAACAAAGACGTTAAAAATTATGAAGCTAGAATTTTTTTTGCTATGTAACACAAGACATTTTTATAAACTTGTGCAAGACTGTGTTTTTAATTTAATGACCAGAATCGTGTTGATTTATCTCTTGATTCACTGTTGAAGAGTAGCCACGACTTGCTGGGTGGTCCACCAGTGGTTTGGGTGAATATTTAGATAGTTATCTTGTGTATTGGAGTTATGCAATGGCCATTTCTTCCATTTCCTGTTATATGTGTTTTTATCATTTCATATGTTGTGTGTTTGTTGTTCATAGCTTAATTGTTTCAATTTCCTTTTTGCAGGTTGCTTGTAAAGGATAGTTGTTAATATGTTGTGTCTTTTTAATTATTAGGAAATAACTTGCAAGCTTAGCTACTAACTGTGTTAAGTGATTAAATGCTAGTTTGAATTTCTGTATATTTAAGTAGAATGGTTAAAACAGAGTATTGAGTTAATACAGAGTACATAGTTTCTTTGACAAAGTTTCGATGGATGAATAGTTACTAGTTTTGATTTTGATTCTTAATTTGTTTATCTTGTTTGCTATTTAGATTGCTTATCTAGTTTTCTTGTTTAGTTTTCTTATCAATTTTCCTATAGTATGTTAAGGTAGAAGTAGAATTTGAATTATGTTTTTATATGCTTTTTAATTTGCAATTTGAATTCTTAATAATAGGATTAGCCTAGTTTATTTTACGAAATTTCCATTCTAGAATTAAATTGCAATTCTAAATAGAAGTTTGAGTTTGAGTTTAGTTTTTAGTTATAAGTCTTTAATTGTGTGAATTTTCTTACCTTAGCATAAGATTGCATTTGAATTAAGTAGAATAATGTTTTCTTATTGTTGATGATTAATGCATAAATTGAAAGATCACATGGATTTTCAGAATAGTTGATATTTCTTCTGTGATGGCTAAGATCTCATTAGATTTCTTGATACATACCTTTCATTTGACTATAGAAGTTAATATTGAATTTATTCCTCTTGAGCTATTACTAATCGTTAGATGCCATCGTGATGTCATACAACACAGAAGACATAATCATCATCATTATATTTGAGGTTTCTTGTTATTGTAAATTAAGAGTAATTGTTGATTAATCTTTGAATATTTTCATGATGCTTTGAATTCAATAGGTTAAGATTTCCCTTTGCAAATTAGAAGTAATTATGAATTTTATCTTAAGAATAGAGTTCACTTGCTTAATAGTTTGATTAGTTACTTATTGAGTAGTTTTGATTAGTTTACTTGTTGAAGAAGTTTCCATAGGTTAATTATTTGATTGCTTATCAGTTTTGATGCAGCCGTGCTCTCACTGGCACGTCCGCCTCCTCAGGATCTTTTTTTTCTCATGGCCCGAAGAACTCAAAGGTTCCACTGATTCCCTATAGGGAATTTCCCTTACCCACAGTAACTCTTCAATTGATATCCCTTAATGATCGGGAAATCAGACTTCGCAATTTCGTGAGTCTCGAGTTCACACACCTCATGCTTCACAGTACTCTGAAACCCGTTGGATAAATGCTAATCACCTTCCTATACCTATCGAGAATCCTCCCATCAGGATTTCGGAAATTATGCTGTCAAAAATAACTTACCTTGCTAATCCCCGATTTTCGATATGCTGATACGCCTATGCACACGTGTGGGTTGACTTTTCCACCTCCCGTCTCTTCGATCGGGATTTAGAAATTCGCGGGATCACGAATCCTGGTGTCAGTGGACTCAGGACTTACCTTTTCCCGATCCCCGATACTATGCCACATGTCCTCCACTAACCCTGACTGTGGCCTACATGACCCTTCCGTCGGAATATCGCGTTTCGCGATTCCAACATGCAAGTGTTTCTTACCTTCAAAATCTTTGATTCTCCGAGTCACGACTCCTTGGGATGTCCTGACACACGTCCTCACTGATGGACGGTTCTGATCTCATCAGAATATCACACTTTGCGACTTCGCAGCTTCTGTTGCCAAGATCACGGGCTTCAACCTATGAAATCTTGATACACGATATCACGTGTAGATCTGACTGTCCCTATGACTCAGGATTGATGGCTCTGCCCCTCCTAAGATTTGAACCCTTGGGCATTCTCGTTGTAGCCTCCTTGTAGCTCTGTGAGATCCTATGGCCCACAGAACTTCGCTAAACCTCCTCCAAGGATTTTCGACCGTCCATTCTCCCTAATGGATTTCTGCGAACTGAACAAAGTACTTTCCCCACAAAGACTTGTTCACCTACGCGTGATCCTTCAATGCTTGCTCGAACGCTTCAATGCACAACCTCTATGTGCAATCCCTCGATGAATTCGAAGGCCTACTCCTCCTGAGATTTTCCCACTTCTCAACCTTTGGAAAATGAGAATTTCTTGCTCGCACTCCTTGCGGCAACTCTGTAGAAACTTCCAGTGTCCATCCTCCCCTGACCTTGGACATGCCTGCTGCAACAGTCTTTCGAGGCTTCACTCAGAATCGCAACTCTAAGACTTCTCCCTGGCCTGCAAACTCCTCGCACGACACTGTGCCAACTGCACCTTCGAGGAAAATGAGAACAAAATCTTTCTCTAACTGAACCCTTCTTTCAACGCACTCCTTGCAGACAAATTCGACTGCACTCCTTGTAGGAATGATTTGGCTCAATTAGAGAACCACTTGAAGCTCATTCACTCTTCCTCTCAGACTTCAATTCAACCATGAAATTACATACACAACATATAAAATAAAATGTATAACAGGAAGCAAACATTCATGAGCATAACATCAATACACAGAGAAACAACACGAACCATGAATTTGAATCAGAATTCTTCTATTAATTCAAATGTCTGTACATGGGTGTTCTTCACATAGTTCTCTGGTTGATCTTCTCTTCCTAAATGCTTGATAATACTACAAAGATACAATGAGGGTGTCTATATCCGTTTCCCCTCTTGGACTCTAAAGCTATCAAATCTAGAATTAAATTCCTATCTAACTGCATTAACTAAATTAAATGTCGTCTATCTACTAAAGGATGAGAGATTGAAGGATCAAGGTCCCTTTACAATATACAAAGGCGCCTCCTCTTAAATGGGTCATTTAAGATCGTGAAATAATTCCAAAGTATCTCAAAATTTGTGCTGGCTCATCCAGCTGTCTTCCGCTCCACGCTGGCTCGCTTGATGTGTTGGCGATGCTCCTGCATCATACTCCTCAGCTTGAAAACTTTCATGGGCTCCTGTCCATGATCTCCTACACAGTCTGTCCATGCTTTTGTATTTCCACTTCAGTCTCACAGCTGGAATCCTCCACTGGGTGATTCTTCCACTTGACCAGATACTCATAGTACTGCTTCCTCTTGGTCTTTTTTCTCACTCTCTTGTCTCGTATGCACTCCATCTGCGGCTTCTCTAAAACTAGCAATTGTTTTATCCACTGGATCACTAGCTCCTCAGTTCCAGTTTTTGCTTCCCCAGTCTTGTATGGGCATAAGTCTGTGACATTAAATATGAGAGATATCCTGATGCCATCCGACAACTCAATCTCATAATCATTTTCTCCGAATTTTCTCAATACCTTGCATGGTCCGATTTTCTTCATTTTCAACTTATTGTATGCTCCCCTCGGGAACCTTTCTTTTTTTAAATGTGCCAGAACCAGATTACCAACTTTGAATTGAATTTGTCTTCTGTGTTGATCTGCTCTGCGCTTGTACTCCTGATTTGAATCTATCAGTCGCTGCTTCACCTTACTGTGAAGTTCCTTCATTGCCTCAACAAATTATTCTGCACTAGCACTGCTAGTAGCAGTCTTCTCTGAATCTCTCAGTTCAGAAAATCCCCTCGGCTGCATTCCATATACAACCTAAAATGGACTTCTCCCTGTGCTTTGATTCACTGAATCATTGTATGCAAACTCTGCCTGTGGCAATATGCTATCCCAGCTGCTATGGTGCTCTATCACCAAGCTCCTCAGCAAGTCTTCCAGACTTTTGTTGACCACTTCTATTTGTCTATCTGTTTGCGGATGATAAGAAGAACTAAATGCCAAGTTAGTCCCCAGCTTCTTCCATAAGGTCCTCCAAAAATTCCCTATGAATTTTGTGTCTCTGTCTGAAACTATGCTTTTCAGCAAGCCATGAAGTCAAATGACCTCTTTGAAAAACAGGTTTGCGATATGAGTCGCATCGCTGGTCTTCTGGCATGGAATAAAATGTGCCATCTTAGAAAACCTGTCCACCACCACAAAGATGAAATCAACACCTCTTTGTGTCCTGGGCAAACCCAATACATAATCCATGATAATCGCCTCCCATGGCCTCTCTGGTATGGGCAATGGCTGATAAAAACCTGCATTCTACTTTCTCCCCTTTGAATGCTGGAAAATTCTGCATCTGTCAACAAACTTCTTGACATCTGCTCGCATCCCCGGCCAAAAATATGACTCATTTAGCTTTGCGAATGTCTTGTCATGGCCAAAGTGTCCTGCTAATCCATTGTTGTGCTTCTCCTTTAACAAGTTCTCCCTCATGGAGCATTTTGGAATACACAATTGATTGCCTCTGAACAACAATCCCTCCTGAATCATATAATCTATCCAAGGGCTTCTGTCTCTGAGAACTGGATTCTCAGCTGCTTCATATGCTTCTGCAAAATCTGCATCTCCTGCATACATGTCCCTGAGATTTTCAAAACTCAATGTTTTGACTCGAAATTCCTGCAACAATAAACACTTCCTTCTCAAAGCATCAGCCACTTTGTTAGCAGTACCAGAAATATGTTTAATCACAAATGTGAAATTCTGCATATACTCTACCCATTTTGCATGTTTCTGATTCAACTTCTCCTATTGAGTCAGAAACTGCAATGCATGATTGACACTATACAAAACAAATTCTTTTGGGATCAAGTAATGCCTCCACTTCTTTAGTTCCTGTATGATAGCGTAAAATTCTTGATCATATGTGGAGTATTTTAGTTTCGTCTCATCCATCTTCTCACTGAAATATGCAACCGGTTTGTCTTCCTGACTCAAGACTGCTCCTATGGCAAACCCGCTTGCATCACATTTCACCTGAAATGTCTTCTGAAAATCCGGTAATACCAACACCGGTCTTTCCGTTATCTTCCTCTTCAACAGATTGAAGCTCTTATTAGCCTCTGTTGTCCAGTGAAAAGACTTATGTCGCTTCTTCATTGTGTCCATCATCGCTGCGCTAATTCCACTGAAATTCCTGATGAATTTCCGGTAGAAACTTGCCAATCCATGAAAACTTCTCACCTCGAAAATATATCTCAGTGATGACCAATTCTTAATTACCTCCACCTTATCTGGATCCATCCTCAACTCATTCACTGAAATAAAAAAACCCAAGTAAATGAGCTTTGTCTTCATGAATGAAGATTTCCTCATATTAATTAACAACTTCTCCTGCTGTAGCTTCCTCATCACAATGACCAAATGCTTCAGGTGTTCTGCCTCTAATTTACTGTAAATCAGTATGTCATCCAAATACACAATGATGAAATTCCCGATGAATTCTTTCAGGACTTCATTCATCAACCTCATAAAGGTACTCAATGCATTTGTCAAGCCAAATGGCATGACTAGCCATTCATACAAACCTTCATTTGTCTTGAATGTTGTCTTCCATTCATCACCCTCTCTCATGCGAATCTGGTGGTATCCTCTTTTCAAATATATCTTTGAAAAATACTTTTCCCCGCTCAGGAAATCCATCAGATCATCCATTCTCAGCAATGGGAACCTGTACCTGATGGTTATTTTGTTGATCGCCCTTGGGTCGGTACACATCCTCCAGCCTCCATCCTTCTTCAAACTGAGCACTGTTGAAATAGAACATGGGCTCAAACTTTCCCTGACCAATCCTTTGTCCATTAACTCCTGGACCTTCCTTTTAACCTCTTCATTCTCTTGCGGTGTCAACCTGTACGCAGCTTTATTTGGCAAACTAGCTCCTGGTATGAGGTCTATAAGATGAATCACACTCCTCATCGGTGGAAACGAACGAGGTAATTAATCCACTATGATGTCAACAAACTCTTCCAGCAGTTCCTGAACCTCATCTGGTAAATCATCCACTCTTGTGCTAGTCAGAACAATTCTCAGCTTCCTGACCACAAAGAATTGTGGATCTTCTTTTTTCTCCACCTCTGTAAGAAGCTCCTTCCCACTCATGAGAAGTACTGTGTTACTTACTTCTGGCTTCACCTCTTTATCTTTTATTGGAAGCAACCTATGGGTTATCCCATTCTTCTCCAAGGTATATGTGTTCATTCTCCCATCATGAATCACATTTCGGTCATATTGCCATGGTCTACCCAGCAATAAATGACATACATCCATGGGAATAATATCACAGAGTACTTTATCATTATACTCCCTTATCTTGAATTCAACTAAACACTGTTTAGTGACACTCACCTGATGTCCCTTCTATAGCCATGATACTTTGTATGGACTTGGATAATCAGTTGTCTCCATTTCCATCTTCTCTACCATCTCGGTTGAAACGAGATTATCCATGCTACCACTGTCAACAATAACCGTGCACACCTTATCCTTGGTTTTGCAAGATGTTTTGAATAGTCTAGTTCTTTGAGATGAGTCCTCCACCTCCTTTCCGGGTGTTAAGTGAACTTTATGCATCATCAGTGACCTTTCGCCTTCTGTGTCTTTGGCCTCAACATCCCGCTTCTGTGCTTCGACGATGTGAGCTTCTCCAAGGTCCTTCCTTTTCTCTAGACATTCAAATGACCTGTGTCCATTTTTCCCACATGTGAAGCATGTGATTACTCCACCTCGGCCTCTTCCTCAGCCTCTGGTACGAGGAAAAGTGTTGTTGTCATCATATCCTCCGTTCGGTTCATTATGTTTCCCCCTCTGTTCAACATGTGGCCCTCTCTATGAGGTTCCACCTCTTTCTACCTTACCCTAAGGTTTCTTCCTTCCTCCTTGGGCTTCTGGTATTTTTCCTAGGCAACTGCCTTGCCTCTGGGCTGGCTTCTACCTTGGCCCCTTTGTCCTTGCTTTCGGCTCAGCTTCTCCTTTGCTTTCAGAGCCATCTAATAAGAATCCTCCACCGTTCTGATGGTAACCATGCTTAATTCACCCTGAATGTCATACCTTAGACCATTCAGATATCTAGCAACCTTCTCATCATCTCTCTCCCGATGACCTACTCTGATGTTCAGTTGATAGAATTATTCCATGTATTCTTTCACTGTCATCAGCTTCTGTCTTAGGTTCTGCATCGTCCTGAACAGAGTAATTTGATAGTCTCTTGGGATGAACTTCGCCTTCATCTTCGCGATCATTCGATCCCAAATCTTAATCTTCTGCTTTCCTTTCCAGCGTCTGTCATCTTGTAACTCGTCCCACCATAATGTTGCCTGTCCTTTCAAGCGCGTAACAACATGCTTGACTTTCTTATCCTCTTCGATATCTTCATAATCAAAGTAGGTGTCAAGAGCTCTAATCCAATCTAGTAGCTCCTCTGGATCCAGATTCCCTTCATAAACTGGAATTTCCATATTCGCCTTCACACCCATCCTGGAAATAGCTTTAATAAATAGCTCAGTTGATGCATATTCAACTGCAACTTCCTCCTCTCGTTCAACTTCTATTTCACTATCGGAATCGCTCAAATCCCCTACACTAGTTGTGCGTCTCTGCATTGTCTCCATCTCATGAAGTCATGCTCAGAGATCTCTCATCTGTCTCTCCATTTATGGATTGACTATTTGCCTACCTCTTCTTCTCACCTCCCTATCCTCTGGATCAAGTGATTTTATTTCCCTCCTTGGCGGCATGGTGAATTCTCTCTCTCTTCTACAGAAAAAAAAGAGTCTTCCTCACTCTGATACCACCCTGACGCAGCCGCGCCCTCACTGGCACATCTGTCTCCTCAGGATCTTCTTTCGTTCATGGCCTGAAGAACTCAAAGGTTCCACTGATTCCCTGTCGGGAATTTCCCTTACCCACAGTAACTCTTCAACTGATCTCCCTTAATGATCGGGAAATTGGAATTCACGATTTCACGAGTCTCGAGCTCACGCACCTCATGCTTCACGGTACTCTGAAACCCGATGGATAAATGCTAATCACCTTCCTATAGCTATCGGGAATCCTCCCGTTGGGATTTCGTAAATTATGCTGTCGAAAATAACTTACCTTGTTGATCCCCGATTTCTGATATGTTGATACGCCTATGCGCACGTGTGGGTTGACTTTTCCACCTCCTGTCTCTTCGATCAGGATTTCAGAATTCACGGGATCGTGAATCGTGGTGTCAATGGACTCGGGACTTACCTTTTACCGATCCCCGATACTATGCCACCTGTACTCCACTAACTCTGACTGTGGCCTACATGACCCTTCCGTCGGAATATCGTGTTTCGCGATTCCAACATGCAAGTGTTTCTTACCTTCAAAATCTTTGATTCTCCGATTCACGACTCCTCGGGATATCCTAACACATGTCCTCACTGATGGACGGTTCTGATCTCGTCAGAATATCACGCTTCGCGACTTCGTATCTTCTGTTGCCAAGATCACAGGCTTCAGCCTATGAAACCCCAATACATGATATCACGTGTAGATCTGATGGTCCCTATGACTCGGGATCGACGACTCTGCCCCTCCTGAGCTTCGAACCCTTAGACGTTCTCGTCGTAGCCTCCTTGCAGCTCCATGAGATCCTATGGCCCATGGAACTTCGCTAAACCTCCTCCAAGGATTTTCGACCGTCCGTTCTCCCTAATGGATTTCTGCGAACTAAACAAAGTACTTTCCCCACGAAGACTTGTTCACCTGCACGCGATCCTTCAACGCTTGCTTAAATGCTTCAATGCAAAACCTCTCTGTGCAATCCCTCGATGAATTCGAAGGCCTACTCATCCTGAGCTTTTCCCACTTCTCAACCTTTGGAAAATGAGAATTTCTTGCTCGTACTCCTTGTGGAAACTTTGTAGACACTTCCAATGTCCAACCTTGCCTGACCTTGCGCACGCTTGCAACAACAGTCTTTCGAGGCTTCGCTCAGAATTGCAACTTTGAGACTTCTCCCTAGCCTGTGCACTCCTTGCACGGAACTGTTCCAACTGCACCTTCGAGGAAAATGAGAACAAAATCTTTCTCTAATTGAACCCTTCTGTCAATGCACTCCTTGCGGACAAATTCGACTGCACTCCTTGCAGTAATCCTTTGGCTCAATTAGAGAACCACTTGAAGCTCATTCACTCTTCCTCTTAGACTTCAATTCAACCATGAAATCACATACACAACATATAAAAGCAAATGCATAACAGGAAGCAAACATTCATGAGAATAACATCAATACACAGAGAAACAACACGAACCATGAATTTGAATCAAAATTCTTCTATTAATTCAAATGTTTGTACATGGGTGTTCTTCACACAGTTCTCTAGTTGCTCTTCTCTTCCTAAATGCTTGATAATACTACAAAGATACAATGAGGCTGTCTATATCCGTTTCCCCTCTTGGACTCTAAAGCTATCAAATCTAGAATTAAATTCCTATCTAACTGCATTAACTAAATTAAATGTCGTCTATCTACTAAAGGACGAGAGCTTAAAGGCTCAAGGTCCCTTTACAATATACAAAGGCACCTCCTCTTAAATGGTTCATTTAAGATCGCGCAATAATTCCAAAGCATCTCAAAATTTGTGCTGGCTCATCCAGCTGTCTTCCGCTCCACGCTGGCTCACTTGATGTGTTGGTGATGCTCCTGCATCAAGTTTACTTGTTGAAGAAGTTTCCATAGGTTAGTTATTTGATTGCTTACTTGCTTACTTGTTGATTCTCATTAATTTGAATAGATTCATTAGATTATTTTTTTGTTGCTATTGTTTATTAATTTGAATAGATTAAATAGATGACTTTCTTTTGCTTGTAATATTGATTAAGTTAACTTGTTTAAAGTAGGGTTTTCATTTACTTCCTTAGGAAAATCCATCGATCCATTGTTTAAAAGTTACTTAGGTTAAATAGTTTAATTTTCTTGATAGGGTTTGATCATTGATAGTCTTTTCTTAAGTAGATTACCCCTTAGATAGACCATCTCCTTAGTTAGACTATACTTCCTCTAGATTTTTTTCCTTGGCACATATAGTGCTACAACTCTAAGTTTACTTACCCTGGGTTGACAATTTAATTGAGGGATTTAGTGCATATAGAACACCCATCACTCAAAATGAATAAATGCATGCACACACTGAGAGGTATCCACATTTTTCCATAGAAAATACCCAACCAATTTGGATACATAGAAAATCACCAACAATCCTTTATTGTTTCTCATTTTCATTGCAAATATTTATGTTCCAACTTATTTTTGGTGATTTTGTTGTTTCTTTGATATGTATGCTGCTAATGATATTTTTCTAAAGATTTTTTCTTTTTGAAAATACAATTTCAATAGATGGTTGATCAGAAAAATAGTGGAAATAATAGTGACACAAACAAAGCATTTGATGGATGCAAAGAGAAATGAGAAGCTCACTTGCGGACTGGTTGAGATTGAAAAAAATTGCAGAAAAAAAACAACATTGGGAATGTTTCCAATCAAATTATCTTAATTATGTCCAATGGTTTAGGTTCCAGCTTAGTATACATTTTTTTTTCTCTTAACTGAATTTTTAACTATGATTGCAAATAGCAAAAAATTCAAAGCAAATGTAACTCTATGATGAAAGGGTATTTTGTTGGGCTTACTATTTTTGGCCTAGACACTTAATAGCCTATAGTAACATAACCAACCACCCAAGGCCAGGCCATGAAAATTTTATCACTCTCATGCCCTAAGATGTAAGATACCCATCCATAGACCTATTGTGCCATGACACACAAAAACTCTTGCGGAACTTCAAATATATAAAACTTAAGAAGACAAATACATTCTGCTAATACACAGATTCATGCGGAAATAATAGTAAGCCTATACATACAACATACACATGCAATACTCATAAATATAAAGAGATGTATAAATACACAGCATGAAAATGAACACATAATTGATACTTGTATTTTTATAGAAGACAACCAACTAAGTTTAGACCTTCCATGATCCTCCCAACCTTAGACCATGCTGCTCAACACTCTCAACAGTGGGTCACCTCCGAGCTAGGACTAAAATCCACCCAGGTAAATGGATTCCTAACTAGGCCGAGGAAACATGAAGTTACACAGTCAACATGAAGGATTTCATCCAAGGTGCCTACTCGCACTAACAACCCACAATATATCATTCCCCACATGCTTGTCCCACCCCAAGAAGTGTTCCCCTTCTCTGCTCAACAGTCCTTCGGTTGCCATACTTCCCTTCCAGGGCTTCAACAACAGGATGGACATGAAGTCTCTGAGCACTATAGCTGTTGTTGGGCTCCCTTAGAAAATCACTTCCCAAAAAATTATCTCACCTAGAGAGAGTTTCTCATGAGCTCGACAACCCACCTCTTCAATCCACGTGGCTGAAAACCTGCCTCTTCAAACCCACAGGACTGACAACTTGCTTCTTCTATCCATCTCTTAAGTCAACCAAGTATGGGTGATGGAAGAAAAAAAGTTTGGGTGTGGAACATGTAATGTAAACAACCATGCTCAGGCAAGGAACTAGGTTGGAATCAACAACATTCAGGTAAGGAACAACATGGCTTAGGAAAGGTACAGGTGCACTGTACATAACAAGAAATGTACGGGATCACTGTTGAAAGTGTGTGTGATGCATGGATAGAATTGACTGTTGGATTCCATGACTACTTTCGTGCATGGCTCTCTGCATGAATGACTGGATAAGTGAGTGCATTCGTGAATGGGGAAGGATGGGAAAATAGACTAATTTAACCCACATATATTTGCATGCCCCCTTGATGACACATGGCTCTCCTGGAGCTCATTTCTCTCTGCTTGTGATTCATTCACCTTCCCATAAGAACTTAGGATAAAATAATTATCCTCACCATAGCCTTTAGGGATAATATTATAATATTCCTTTTGAGATAAGCCATCTAGATTATCCCCTTTCCTAGGCTCTTAGCCCTCCCTTCCGCTTCCTAGTGGAGTTTAGTCCCCCATACTCTTTTATCATTGTTGGTCTACATGCAATAATGTATTATATTAATGATATGAGTGTTTACATATACATAAATAGGCTCACTGGCCTTTAGCATCTAGGCTCTTCAACCTAATTCAACACATAAGCCTCCTAGATTATAATCACTCATCTCACGAGCCTATAAATCATATTTATAATTTCAACTAGGGCTTGGCCTTGGGGTATTACATTCTCCTCCACTTATTTTTGTACTGTCCTCAGTGAATATATATATAAACACACAAATTTATTACCAAAATTTCAAAAATATTCAAAAAGATGTGGGTTTCTCCCCGCATAGCATCCTCGTGCTCCCAAGTTGCATCCTCATGACCATACCAGGTCCATTAGACCTTTACTAGCTCTATGGCTAGATTCCAGAGCTACTTGATCTTCCAGTGCAATATGTACACTGGATGCACTTGAAAAGCGCCTTCTTTCTCCACCTGAATCACATTCCAATCAATAACATGATTAGCATCAGGTACATACTTTTTGAGCAATGATACATAGAATACATTATGAATATACATTGATGCAGGTAATGCAAGAATATAAGATACATGCCCAATCCTCTATAGGATTTCAAATGACCCACAATAACAAGCTGCCAACTTTGAACAATTTCCCAACTTCAGGGAACTTCTATTGGCCTTCACTTTCATGAATACATGGTCACCCACTTTAAATCCCCTATGAATTATGCCCTTATCGACATCACTCTTGACCATAGGTTGTTGTCAAAATGGACAATATTCAGGTTTCATAGCATCCACAAGTGCCAAAAGGGTGCGGAGAGCATGCCTTAACTGTGTTTGAAAGCTCAGGAGTTATAGATGTTCGGGAAATCCCCATGGTCATAATATCTGTCGGGAGGGATTTGAATCCTTCACAGTCATTATATATTGGAAAAGGCATGCAAAGGTTAACCCCTCTAGTCCTTATCACTTGATTTCTTCAGTAATTTTTAAGTCTTTGATAGAGAGGAGGAAAAATCCCAGAAGCTATGAAGTCCCATAGTAAATCTACGCCATAGATAATTTGGGAGAAGGTGGATTGTTGGATCCCCAAGTGGTTTAGTAGTTCGACACTCTAGGGAAATGTTTTTGTGGTTGCATGGAGGAAAGAGTTCCCTGAAGTACCGAAGTTCGAAACCAATCCGAACCATTCATGTTTAAGGACACGTGTCCACAAATTAGCAAGTATTCGAGAATTCAATTTTCAAGAGATTTGTCGTGTAGTGTGGAGAAGTCTCTCGAAGCTCGAAGTTCTAAATCTCCAGATAATATCTGTTCGGGAGTCCGGAAGTCCAGATTTCAAAATTTTTGATATAAGTTGAAGAAGAAACCTTCAAAGACTGAAGTTCCAAAGCTCTAGAGAATCAAAGCTCCAGATAGCATATGTTCAGAAGTTCTGCATTTGGGTGTTTCTAAAGTGTTGTAGTGTGAATGTTTCCAAATCTCTAAGCTCTAGAGCACCAAAGTATTAGAGATCCGGAGAGCAGTGGTTCGTGGAGTCATCAACTTTGGTATTCAAGTGAAATTTTGTGTTGTGTGGTGAAATCCTTCGAAGCTTAAAATTCTGAAGCTTTGGAGCCCCAAAGCTCCAGATAGCGTATGTTTGGAAGTTCGACTTTGGGATGTTTTTAAAGTGTTATAGTGTGAATTTTTACAAACCTGAAGCTCTAGAGCACAGAATTATTAAATCTCTAGAGAGCCATGGTTTGGGGAGTCATCCACTTCGGCATTTGAGGGAAATGTTGTGTATTATGGTTAAATTCTCCAGAGCCCAAAGTTATGAAGCTCTGGAGAAGACTATTCGAGAGTTATAAATTTTGGCGTTCGGGTGTTTTGATGTGTGATGGTGTGAGATCCTATTGAAACAGGGGTAGACCCAGGGTTCAACACTACAACATCGCACCAAAAAAACCCTAAATACAAGACCTTTCGGCAACACCTGCGAAGCATATGAAGTCTCACCCAAGGTAGAAGTAGGGGTGGTTGCAGGAATCCAGTTTCTGCAACCTTAGTTGGGACACAGATCTATGATTGTAACACCTTAACAAAGAACTTAGTTATTATAATTCGTTAATATTCATCTTTAGTTCACAGCGTAGCTAAACCCTAACAATAGATTAGTGTAGTATTCACACAAATCCAATAGATTCAAGCACTAAACATACAAATAGAGATCAGATGTAGCATTAATTCACATTATTAAGTACTAAACTATCATATCAGATTCATCTATCATCTAACATTGCACTAAGCATTGAATCACATAAACAAAAGAACAACCAAAAGAAAAAATAATTCACAACACAGGATATACATGGTTCACCCCCACACTGGGGGTATGCCCACCAACTCTTCACCTTATTTATTAGCTTCTTTCATTCTTCTTACATGCACAAAGCCTCAAAATCAACTTCGCAGAGGACATGAGATCTACGCACCTCGCTAGATCCTCCTTCCTTGAGTTATAGCACAAAGCCTTCCACGGTCTCTTACAATCACTTAAACTTAGCTCTGGAAGCCTTACATAGTATGCACAAACCAATTAGCACTCAACACTTAGAACACTTGCAACAGACTAGTCACTACTAGTCACTATTCACTACTTCTTACATTGCCTAGAATTCTATTTATGCATTACAAAATAAGGCTAAGAATGGGTAAACCCATGGGACAACATCCCAATACCTGTTACATAACCCAAAAACCAAAAAATCCCTAAAGAGGGGTCAAGCTTCCGCGATCTCTGCTTCGTCTTGCGCTCCGACTTTGATAGCCTGTTGAAGTCCCAAAAATAGGTCAAACATGACCAAGGATCCTCAAAACTTGTTCAAGGGCCAACATGACCCCAACACTCACATTTGACTCATCCTGAGTCACTCTAATCTGGTTAATGCTGCCTCAAAAGCCTCGATCTTGGCTCGAGTTGATTCAACTTGTTTTGTGGCATGGCCTCCTATTTAGAGAACTCTTGGATGACTGCTTCATTGATAGGTCCTTCTAGGCGTTGTTCAGCTGCAGTGATGACTTTCTCCAGTTCTGCTCCTCATCCTTCAATATCTAAGAACACTTGGTAAGCCTCATCATGTATAGGTTGGAGCCTCTGATTCACTTCCATAACTCTTCTCTGAATGGTTTGGACCTATTGTTGACTAGTGCACTACTCTTGGGGTTGTTTCATCCTTTTGAAAGCTGATAGGGGCTTCAACTATGCCTTTATTATTTATGCTTGTTGCTTCACCTCCTGGAGACGTGACTCCAGTGCCTTTAGTTATGTATTCTCAGTGAGTCGCTCATAAGTATAGGAACTATTATCACTTATTTGTTTACATTCCATGGCAAGGGCCTTTATTATCTCAACTCTCCTTTGAGCAGTTGCATCTCTTTGATCCCTCACCTCTTGCGGAGTGTCGGGTACTGTGCGGAGCTTTAATTATGTTATTTTTTTTTGTAGCTACTGGATAGGTTCTGCGAGCTGTCCTACTTGATGTTCAACTTGGTCTTCTACCTATGGCTCTAAACCTGTCACAGAGATAATTGCTCTATTGACTTCTTCTTTCACTTCAAGTTGCTCTACGAGAAAGTGTTATTTTTCTTGTTGAATCCGTGCTTTCTCCTCTTCAAATTTTGTCTGGAGTGTAATCTTCTCCTTCTCCACAACTTGGCATTGTTCTATGACTACTTCTTGCACTTTATTCAAGGCCTAGGTGGCCTGTTCTATTTCTTCCTATGCACGATGAAGGCAAGCTTCATTTGCATCAGCTAGTCTGCGGAGTTGGGCTGGCTCATCTCCCAACTCTGGTTCTCTCGACGACAGGGGCACAGTGGACACTACGTGACTGGAATGAAGGGCTTGTTGTACCTATCAGAGTTCAACTTTGATTCTATCGTACATTTATTCCTGCTTGGATTCATGATTCTGTAAGATGTCCTATGAAGCATCTGGAACAACTACTATGATGAAGTTGAAGTCATCGACAATGAGCACACTCGGAATCTTGGTCAAGGTGGCTCTGGATTTCTTCCAGGAAGAGGGTTTCATGGGAGAAACCTTCCTCTTATTCAAGGGATCAGCCTCATCTCTAAGCAGTGTTAGTTCACCTTTATTCTGCTCATCTTCTTTGTCATTTATCTCTTCTACTTCGTCATCACCCCCTCAACTAGGTGATACTGAAGAAGTTTTTTCTAATGCACTGCTTAAGTCTTGGACTTCTTCAATCATCTTCCTTCTATTGGGTCTGGGTGTGTCATGTTATATGTGAGTGGCCTATGAGCTGTCAAGTTTGGGGTTAGACATTTCTACAGGATCAGTGGGGATAAGGATTTATGTTGACCAGTTCTTAGCTATCTCCTCGAGGTCTTCTTCTGTGAGCTTGTAGTATGACTAAAGCTCCTCCTTATGCTCGTCTTCTCGTGCAATGATATAGATGAAGTGTCAATATATGCAGAACTTCATGAGGGGTAGGAACTATTGTAGGGTGTTCATATTCATGTGAGGTTTGTCTTCAATAGCCCTCTTCAATTGGAGATAATACTTATGAAAAAATGCATTCAACTGCCACTGTTTTCCCATATTGCTCGAGTACCAGATCGTGGTGAACTTCGCAGCAATTGGCTCGA
This sequence comes from Picea glauca, assembly GCA_000966675.3. Lineage (NCBI taxonomy): Eukaryota > Viridiplantae > Streptophyta > Pinopsida > Pinales > Pinaceae > Picea > Picea glauca. Next base: position 1,160,451 of record JZKD02S1156845.1, read on the forward strand.
ACGTCTCAATGTCCAGAAAGGTTGCACCTTCCAGCATCTCCCAAGAAATAAACACTATGAGGATCAGGAGATAGCTAAAGTGGAACTCATAGCCCTGATCCTGAGCTTCATGACAGTCTAACTCCAATTGGTTGACTAGGTACTTCACCCAGTTCATCTGTAGGACTTCCACACATTTCCCCATGAGGCCAATGAAAAAACCTGTGACCTGCGTGGTTATGTTCTTCCTTACTAATTGGCATGCTAGGCGCACTGCACCATTCTATATGGAAGCTACTTTGTAGCCTCGCGTCCCCTTCTCAACATCATCATAGGTATCCTTGATCTTTTGTGCTAATGTGTGATCTTTGGCCTTCCCTGGATAGAAGTCCTCTAGGTCAGTTCCTTACATGCTCAATCCAGTGATCCTATGGATCAGTGTCGGATCGAATGTCATATGTCGGTCTATCCATAAGTAGTCACCATGGTAACATGAGAGTAGGAGCTTAACACAAGCGTTGACCTTCTGGTGCCATCCAAAATGTGGGATCTTCATTACGTTCAAAAGGGTGGACTGTGCGAGGTTCATCGTCCATGGTTGGGGGATTATTTTTGAGTTCTTCCCCTTCATCCTGGTCAAGTATTTATATGGGGTGAGCATACTATGGTTCTTGTGATCTCCTAGGTTGAATTTATTGAACTTCAATGTTGCGATCTTGTCCTATTGTGCTCTAACTACATGTATCCCCTTTGGGAGGTACATAGTAACCATGGTGTACTCGAAATCTCTCGACACACTATCACAACTCACTGCACCAGCCAGGGGTGGGAGGTAGTCAGAAAATATGGTCAGGATTAGCTTCACGTTTTCTAGGTCATTTATGTGCTTGGTTCTCTTTTCTGTGATGACTCGGGATGCTCCGGATCCACAAGCGGTTGACGAAGAGGCTTGCACTCCTCTATTCTAGGATGTTTGAATACTTGCATACATTACTTTCTTAGCCATGAGATCGATGATAACTTCTTCGACGATTTTCTTTGCGGCTCTGAGCTCGCCCGACATACACACTTAGATCAGATGGATGAATGAGTGCGCAAAACAATAGAACTGGTGTCGATCTTACTAATCACAATGCGGTAGCAATGAGTTCTCTATGATACAATTCCCAAAAGTGTTCTCGATGCAACAATTGATGGAATAAGTAGACAATAATGTAATAGATTTTCCCAACAAACAAGAGACCTTCATTAATTCAGTTTTTTCCATTACGGGGCAGTCCCAATGGTCTGATGGTGAGCCTTTGGACCAAAAATTTTGTTATACTTGTTCGGGGTGTCTGTCTAATGGTTATACTATTTCCAATGGCTATATTGCTTCTCCATGGCAAAGTGCCACATGGCGTTGTTCTGCTATACTGGTGAAGTTCCAATTTTGCAAATTTTCTTTCTGTGAAGTTCCCTCTGGAATCTTCTATAACTTTTCAATTTTTTCTCTCTTCTTATTGAACTTTCTAGAATTTTTCCCATTGATACTCATCTCATTATTCCTCTTTCCATTCTTATTCTTATCTCCTCTTGGCATAGTAACTTCATGTTGTTGATATTCTTTCATGGGATTTAGGGAAAATACTTCTTCTCTATCTGGGGTAGGTGTTTCAGTCTCTTGTGATTCTTCCTGTGTTCTTCCAACTTCGACATCCATGGTTCTAAATAGCATCGATCTATTCTCTTGTTCTTCAATCAAGTGTGTGATCTTACTAGTCATGAAATCTTTAAATTCTTGCTTCTTTTTCTCTAAGACTTTCCAAGGTTTTCCTAGTAATATAACAAATGGGGAGTTGTTCTCAATAATTTAACAACCTCAAAGTCTTCCTCTTTCAAAGTTCCTTGAGAACTCATATATATCTAAGTAAGTCCCACATAGGGTTATCAACTTTCCTCTAAATAATCCTATTCCTCCCAATGAAGGAATCATACCAGGCTTTCCTAAAATTTCTCAAGTTCTTTATGTCATTATATTCACCCATGTTTTCTCATCAAGAATACAGTTAATATCGAAGTCTCCTATTCTTACTTCTCTTTTCTCTTTCTCTTTTAATATCTCTGATAGATTAGTATCTCTGTGGTCATTCAGGGTTTCTTTAATCTATAATAGTACAGTCTCTGATTCCTTCTAGGGTTATTCCATGGTCTCAGTTTCTTGGCCTTTCTTAGGGTCTACTTGTTCCATATTCATTCTTTCAAGATTAACAATCATTCTAGGGAAATCTAAAACTTCATGGTCCATAGCTTTACAATAAAGACAACTGCATATTCTACTAGGGAATTCCTTAGCAAGATGTCCCAGTCTTCTGCAACTGTAACAAAGAGTCAATCCTCACTTTCTGTTAAATGATCCCCAACCTTTCTTGTACTGTGCACTAGGATCACAATAGCTAACCTGCCAAAAAATTCTTTCTAGGGTACTGCATCCATTTATTAGTCCAAACATTATTTCTATGCATAGGAATAACATATATTTCACTATTCTTATCGGAGTGATGAGACATGTTGACATCACCTAGGGTGACATGGACCCACTTGATGCTTGCCATGTGTCATCCCGATACATGTTTTTCACAAGTCAGTGGTACCAATTGTAGGTTGACACATGTCACCCAAAGAATGGGCCATGTGTCCTCTCCATATATTTGCCACGTAACACCCCCCTAGTGCATGATTGTTGATGAGACTCTGGAAATTCAAAGATTCGACATTCAGGGATACGTGTATATGTTGTTGCAAGATCTTCTGAAGCTCGAAGGTCTAGATCCTTGGAGCATCGAATTAGTTCACCCGTTTGGCATTCAGGGAACTTTGCATGTTGTGTGGTCCAATCTTCCACATCCTGAAGTAGGGGAGAACAAAGTAAGAAAAAACCAAAATCCTAGCTCGATAATTCGTAAATTCGACGTTCAGGAGAATTGAGGTGGAATAGTATAAGAACCCCGAAGTGGAAAACTTCGAAGTTCTAGTCTGGGAATTCAACAATTCTAAATTTGGGAGAAGTGTTATGTTTTGTTAGTTATCTCCTGAAGCTACGAAGCAACAAATCCCCAAAGATGCGAAGATGTATCTTGCAAGAGTTCACCAGTTCGACGTTCGGGAGAAATGATATGGGATGTAGTAAGAGCCTCTGAATCCCGAAGTTCTGAAGCCCCAAAGTCCCGAAGTTCTGAAAACACTCATGTTCACAACCCATGGTCACATGAGATTAGGGGCTGAAGAAAAAGGACTAGTGCCCAAAAATTGTTGTTAAGGATAGAAAAGGGCTTAGAAAAGGAGTCGTGGGGTTTTTGATTCGTATTAACCTACATTGGAAGGAAATCATAGGAATCTATGAACCCTGAGAGAGGATTAAACATAGGTCCAAGAGATAAATCAACTTCGAAAGAAGATCAATTGTGTAAGGATCGGCCTAACAGAAAGGAAAAACTTTTCATATATCCATAATTTTTTTCTCAATACTTAGTATTGATCAAGGCAACAGTCATTGGAAATATCTTGGACAATAGAATATAAATGTCCACCCAGAAAATTGAGTTGAAAATTCAATTTCTTAGAAAATCATAATAAAGAAGTATGATATATTATTGAACCAAAATGGTTCATATTTTCATGAAATTGTTGAGACAACTAGCTTGAAAAAGTTATGTTGGTTGCAAATTTTGCATAGTTAACAACAACTAGATCAAATTAGGATCAACACAGAGTGTAGAGGAATGGAATATACACATGGGGATTACATACAAGAATATGAGATCAGAGGGAGGGATGTCCATATGGGTATTGAAGGAAAACACTCAAATGGACATGGATAAGAAAAGGATGAAAGCTTGAATTTGGTTGAGACTGTTAAAAAATTGCAAAAAGATGTCCAAATTCATAAAGTTGATAATGAAAGAATTATGAAATCCAAGGAGTAGCAAAAGGACTTCAACATGAAGTTAATGCAAATATTGGACATAATTGAAAATAAATTGGATAAGGAGAATGTATCAATAAAATTAGCAAGTCACAAGTCTCTTAATGATAAAGGTGAAACAAGAAGTGTTAGCAGACATCACCATAACTCCCCAAGGAATTCCAATAGGAGAGCATACAGTAGATCAAGTCCATCCCCTTTCAGGAATCATAAGAATAGGTCTAGGGTGGATGAGCTACAAGGAGAAATGAACAAAATCAAACCTCCTACATTTGAAGGTGAGAACAAGAAGGATGAAGATGCAGAGACATGGTTGCTAGGCATGAGAAAATATTTTCAATTGCATAACTATTCTTCACATGAAAAAGGAAGAATTTATATCTATCAAATCAAGGGATAGACATCCATGTGGTGGGACCAACTTGTGTAGATTCAACATATTAAATATAAAAATTTTACTTGGAAGGAATTTAAGAAGTATTTTCAAAATAAATACTTGACTAAGAGGTATTATGACAAGAAAATGAAGGATTTCTTTGAACTCAAGCTTGGGAGTATGACCATTGATGAATATGAAATAAGGTTTTTAGAATTGTTAAAGTATGTCTCCTTCATAAAGGATGAGATATTTAATATTCATAGGCACTTGAGTGGGCTTACATCATTCATCAGTGAAAAAATACCATATGATGATCCCAAAGCTTTGGAGGAGACTATAAGGTGAGCTAAATGCCTATATGATTAGCAAAAAGGAAAGCCATCTTTCCAAAATTATTTGGAAGACAAGAATAAGTACAATATGGAATAGAGGAAGAAGGTTACTAAGCCTCCATTCTTCGAAAATAGTCCTCTGGGACAACTAGCTTCTAGAGAGCCAAGAACGATTTAGACAGGAGGGAAAAGGCCAAGACAACCACCTATTCGATGTTGGGGTTGTAAGGGAGATCATAAGTATAGATATTGTCCTCACATAAGTGAAAAATTTAGAGTTGTTCACAATGTACATCAAGATGAAACAATGGAGTACATGGGAAGAAATGTACCTAGGATCTATGCAGCCCTAGACAACAAGCAAGCAAAATTTCAGTTACACATGATTGAAGTGGAAGGTATGATCAATAACCAAACCATTGCAATATTAATTGATTCAGGATCTGGTCATAGTTATATAGATCCTAATATGGTGGAAATATTTCATTTTCCAAGAAGAAATAATGGAAAATATTGGTTGGTGCAGCTGGCTACCAGGGCCAAAAGAAAAGTTAATGATATGGTTAAGTCATGTCCAATGGGAATGAATGGACTGAGCACCCAAGAAGATTTGAACATCATTCCTTTAGGTTCCTATGACTGTCTAATTGGTATGGATTGGTTGGAACAACACCATGCTATCCTAGATTGTTATAATAAATCATTTATTTGCTAGGATGATGAAGGGAACCTAAGGAAAATGCAGGGAATTCCTAGGGAAATAGCTATGAGAGAAATTTCAACATTGCAGCTAAAGAAATGTTACAGAAAATGTTGTCAATTATTTTCATCTCATATGAAAGATGCACCTAAGGATAAGGAGTCAAATATTGAAGATTATGCAATCTTAAAAGAGTTTTAGGATGTATTTAATGTAGTACCAGTATTACCCCCTAAAAGAGATATTTATTTCTCTATAAATCTAATTCCCGGAGAAGCTCCACTATCCAAGACCCCTTACAATATGAGCACACTAGAGTTAAAGGAGTTGCAAATGAAACTTGAATAACTTCTGAAGAAGGGGTACATACGCCCAAGTGTGTCACCTTGGGGGGCTCTAGTATTATTTGTGAAGAAGAAGGATGGAACTTTGAGACTTTGTATTGACTTTAGGAAGTTTAACAAAGTAATTGTAAAGAATAAGTATCCTTTTCCAATGATCGATGACATCTTTGATCAGTTGAAGAATGAAAAAATGTTCTCCAAGATTGATCTCAGGTCAGCTTATCATCAGGAAAGAATCAAAGATGAAGACATCAACAAGACTTCTTTCAGAACAAGGTATGGTCATTATGAGTTCACAGTGGTGCCATTTTGGTTATCAAATGCACCAACTGTCTTCATGTGTTTAATGAATGATATTTTTATAGAATACTTAGACAAGTTTGTTGTTGTCTTTTTGGATGACATTCTTATATATTCCAAGTCAGAAGAAGAGAATGGGAAACAATTTAGGATGGTATTACAAGTATTAAGGGAGCATCAGTTGTATGCTAAATTGAGAAAGTGCTCATTTTATCTAAACAAAATTCACTATTTGGGGCATATCATATATGAGGAAGGGATAATAGTGGACCATAGAAAGATTGATCCCATTAGAGGGTGGACAACACCTAATAATGTGACATAAGAAATATCCTTCATGGGCCTTGTAGGCTACTACAAAAGATTTATTGCAAGATTCTCAAAGATTGCACACCTGATCACCTCCTTGCAAAAGAAGGGTGTGAAGTTCCAATGGACATTAGAGTGTTAAAATAGTTTCCAACACTTGAAAAAATTATTAACCAATGCTCCAATACTAAGGATTTCTAATCCAAATGAATACTTCATTGTATGCACAGATGCATGTAAAGAAGGACTTGGTGGAGTCCCCGGTCAAAATGGGTATGATGTATGTTATGAATCGAGGAAGTTGAAGGAGCATGAAATGCATTATGCCACTCATGATTTGGATTTGGAAGCCATAGTGCATGCCTTGAAGAAGTGGAGACAATACCTCATGGGAAAAAGGTTCGAGTTGAGGACACACCATAATGGTCTGAAATATTTATTTGATCTTCCAACTCTAAATGCCAAGTAGAGAAGGTGGTTGGAATTTCTCAGTGAACATGACTTTGATATAAAGCATATCAAAGGGAAAGAGAACAAGTTGGATGATGCACTCAAAAAAAGAGTGCATGAGTTTCATGCTACAACCATTATCATGTACCAATCAGATTTGAAAAACATAATCTTAGAGGCTACAAAATCAGACTTACAATACATGGAATTAGTAACAAAGTTACAACAAGGTATTTTGCAGCATAAAATTGAAGACTACAAGATGGGGAATGATGAAATCATCAGGTATAAAAGAAGAATTTATGTATCAAATTCCCAAGAATTGAAAAATGTGATATTGAGAGAAATTCATAATGTACCTTATGCTAGACACCCAGGGTATCGAAAAACTATTGTAGTTGTTAAGAGCCAATATTATTGGCCATACATCAAGAAGGAAGTTGTTGAGTACATTACCAAATGTTTGGAGTGTCAAAAATTCAAGGCTGAGCATAGACACCCAGCTGGGTTGTTGCATCCATTACCAATCCCTGAGTGGAAATCGAAAGTGGTAACAATGGATTTCCTCACCATGCTACCCAGAACAAGAAAACAACATGATTCTATCATGGTAGTGGTGGACAAGCTTAATAAATCTTCCCATTTCATTCCAGTGAAGCTCACTCACAAGGAAACTAATGTTGTTGATATTTATATTAGGGAAATTTCTCAATTGCATGGTATACCCAAGACAATTGTTTCTGACAGAGACCCAAAGCTTACATCCAATTTTTGGAAAGGATTATTCAAAGGATTTGGAACAAATATGAATTTTAGCACAACTTATCATCCAGAATCCGATGGGAAAACAAAGAGGGTGAATCGAGTGATTGAGGATATGTTGAGGATGTATGTGATGGATAAACCATCCAAGTGGGAAGACTACCTACCCTTGGTAGATTTTTCTTATAACAATGGGTACCAAACATATCTAAATATTAGCCCATTTGAAGCACTTTATGGAAGAAGGTGAAACACACCTATAAGTTGGTCCACAACTCAACAGATAGAGCAGTTGTTGGGTAAGAGTTACTTAGAGAAATGGAATAATAGATGTATAAAATAAAGTAGAATTCAAAGGCTTCTCAAGACATGGAAAAAAAATATGTTGATAAGGGCATAATTCACAAGGAATTTAAAGTGGGTGATCATGTATTCATGAAAGTGAAGGCCAACAGAAGTTCCCTGAAGTTGGGAAATTGTTCAAAGTTGGCATCTCGTTATTGTGGGCCATTTGAAATCCTAGAGAAGATTGGGCCTATAGCTTGTATGATTGCATTACGTGCATCAATGTATATTCATAATGTATTACATGTATCATTGCTCAAAATGTGTGTACCTAATGATAATCATGTTATTTATTGGATTATGATTCAAGTGGAGAAAGAAGGATTTTTCAAGTGCATCTGGTGTGCATACCTGTATGGAAGATCAAGCAACTAAGGAATAGAGTCATAGAGATATTAAAGGTCCAATGGACCTGGTACGGTTCTAAGGATGCAACTTGGGAGGACGAGGATGATATGCAGGAAGATTACCTACATCGTTTTGAGGATTTTTGAAATTTTAGTAATAAATGTGTGTGTATATATATATATATATATATATATATATATTGCACCGAGGACAGTGAAAAAATAAGGGGAGGGGAATGTAATAACCTAAATTTGAGCCCCAATTGAAATTGTAAATATATTTTATAGGATGGTGGGTTGAGTGATTATAAGCTAGGAGGCTTATGTTTTAAATTAGGTTGGAGATCCTAGATGCTAAAGGTGAGTGAGCCTATTTTTGTATATTTAAACACTCATATCATTAATATAATACATCGTTGCATGTAGATGAACCAAAATAAAAACGTATGGGAGACTAAAATTCACTAGGAATGGAAAGGGAGGGATGAGAGCCTAGAAAGTGGCTAAGCTTGAGAGCTTATCTCAAAACGAATATTATAATATTATTCCTAAAGGCTATGGTGAGGATAATTATTTTATTCTAAGTTCTTATGAGAAGGTGAATGAATCACAAGTGGAGAGAAATGAGCTCCAGGAGAGACATGTTTCATCAAGGGCACATGCAAATATATGTTGGGGAAATTAGTCTGTTTTCCCATCCTTTCCCATTCACAAATGCACTCACTAACCCAACCATTCACATAGAGATCCATGCACATAGGCTTCCATGGAATCTAGAATTCGAATCTCTCCATGCATCATGCACACCTTCAATAGTGATCCCATAGATTTTCTGTTATGCATAGTGCATCTGTACCTTTCCTGAGTTGTGTTATTCCTTAAATGAATGTTGTTGTTGCCAACCCAGTTCCTTGACTGAGTGTGGTTGTTTCCATTACCTGTTCCATACCCAAACTTTGTTGATGGAAACAATAAGTAGGTTGTCATGCCTGTGGGTTTGAAGAGGCGATTTTTCAGGCCCGTGGATTGAAGAGGCGAGTTTTCAGGATCGTGAGAAACTCTCTGCAGGTGAGAGAATTGTTGGGGAATTTATTTCCCGAGGGAGCCCAACTGCAGCTACAGTTCTCAGATACTTCCTATCCGGCCTGTTACTAAATCCATGGAAGGGAAGTGTGGTAGTCAAAGGACTATTGAGTAGAGAAGGGGAACACTTCCTAGGGATGGACATGCACATGGGGAATGAGAGGATGTAGGCTAATAGTGTGAGTAGGAACCCTGGATGAAATCCTTCCTGTTGATTGTGTAACTTCTTGTTTCCTCAACCTAGTTAGGAATCCCTTTACTCCAGTGGAGTTTAGTCCCAACTTGGGGGTGACTCACTATTGAGAGTGTTGAGCAGTGTGGTCTAAGGTTGGGAGGATCGTGGAAGGTCTACACTTAGTTGGTGGTTTTCTATAAAAAGATAAGTATTAATTATGTGTTCATCTGTATGTTTTGTATTTATACATGTCTTTATATTTATGAGTATTTCCTGTGTATGTTGTATGTATAGGCTTATTGTTATTTCTGCATGAATCTATGTATTAGCAAAATGTATTTTTGTGCTTAAGTTTTATATATTTGAAGTTCCATAAGAGTTTATGTGTGGCATAGCCCAATAGGTCTATGTTTGGGCATGTTACATCTCATAGCATGAGAGTTAGAAAGGTGGCATGAACCGACCTTGGGTGGCTGGTTACACTTAATAGCTGGTGGAATGTTTTATTCTTTTTAATCATTTCTATCCCTCCTCTAGGAAAGATGATTTACTATCATGGACAATGTATTGTTCTTTTCTTCCCAATTGCAAATCATGGATACAGTCACCATGGAATTTTTTAATTTACAGTCATGGATTTACCTAAACCCCAAACACCAGGGGCATGATTTATCCACCAAGAAGGAATGTAGGAAACAATCTGATTATTTTGTAGTTTTCTCTATTTCTCTTTAATTCATGTTGCATAATTGTTTTTGAAAGACATGCAAAACTAAGAATTATCTAATTATCTAGATAGAACATAAGTTATATATATATATATATATATATATATATATACTATATCGATGTTCTCATGTATATAGGAAGAGCTTATAATTAACGCAACCAAACCAAATGTGTATTTAATTTCTTTTAATTTTTTTACAAAATATACATTAGATTAACAATAACAAGGTCTTATTGCCTCTAACAAGCTACGGGTGTGAAACAATTCCCCTAACTTTTTATCATTGGTTAATACAAATAGTAAATAGGGAAATCATAATCATAGGGTAATTTGGAAAATATATTGCCTCTAGCAATTTACAATGTGACAAAATGCCCCTAACTTTTTATTATTGGTTAATAAAAGTACTAAACTAGGAAATGAGAATGACAACGCATTTAAAGGACCGTTACTGAGATTTACTTCATCCCAATAATATATTCAGGGTAGGTCAAAATCTACTCAGGGATGGTGATAAGATGATACACCATGTTTAAACACTAATAGAATGTCGTAGAAAAATTACAAATCTCAGCAACAAAACAATTAAACACTAATAGAAGGTTGTAGAAAAATAACAAATCTCAGCAACAAAAACCTTAAAAGGCTATATAAAAATTACAAATGTCAGCAACAAAACCCTTATAGCCACAAATTTTAAAAAAAATAAGCAAGATCCAACCATTCAAAAGGTCGAGATAATTACCAGGGTATACAAAGGGATAACAAAAATGTCTGTGTTTAACCTAAAAAACACGGGGATTGGAAGAAAAGATTCTCAAATGCATGCAGTACCGATGAAGCCTAGTCCTGAACTAACATGCTTGGTTCCATAAATAACATATGTGGTACCACTAAAAACATACAGTTTCCATACAATATTCATTTCCATCAGCAGTTCGGTTTGGACCATCCCTTGCTTAAGAATCGCAAGATTCTGATTCTCTTTTTCATTACAAATCCAAATTTATGTTTCTTCCCCTATGCAACATGCTTGTTTAATTCGTATATGTGTTTTTCCTTGTGAAACATGCCATATCGTATCTAAAAGGATAAGAATATTATGGTGCAAAAGAAACTATGAATGTATGGGATACCCACAGGCTCCAAACGAATTCAGTGTGTCTTTAGTTTGTCTCAATTGTGGGTCCTCTCGGGATCGAAGGAGATATGAGATAAGATCTATCCCAACAACAAAGGAGACGTGACAGTGAATGAGAAGAAGATAATATATATTCGGACAAAAAAGGAGATAAGATCTATTCTGACAACAAAGGAGATAATAGATCATATTAAAGACACCTAGATGGCAGAACAACATAACAACAAAGAGATATAGAGAGATAAGGACAGGTGGAAATATGATCCTTGTGATTACCTTTTGCAAGATCTCTTTTACTTTACAAAAAAAAATTCATTTCTTCGATGGCAACTCCTGTGCCCATTATATTGGTAGGTTTGAGCCTCAATTGCAGTGGCTAGTCAGTCCACTAATTTTAGGTCATCGCAGTGTGGGGGAGGAGACCTTAGGGAATTGTTGTGCTTCATGGCTGGGATTATCGATGACTAGTTCTGTAACGACCCTTGATTATTAAGTATAATTAATTTAATAATATAATCCTAAAAGATTAGCTAAACTGTATTTATGTCTTAAAATAACATTTCTAATTGATTATTATTAAATAGTTGTTCATGATGGTTAATGATTGATTTAATTATTAATTAATTCATTAATTAATAAAGTATTAAATTAATGATGAATAATAAAATATACTACTAATTTAAGTTACGTTCCAAAAAATGGAAACATATTAATGAATGGATAAGATATTTAATAATGGGATAAGGTATTTAATAATGGGATAAGATATTAGGTGGGGCAGTAAATGAAGGGAAGGCGGTGAAGGAGGAATAAGGGGGGGAAAGAAGTTTGGAGGGGGATTCATTCTACGGGAGTGGGGAAGGATTTTGGGAGCTCTGAGTATTGTAGGGAGAGTGAGATTTGGGATTGGAATTGACACAGTGCACCGGGGGTTTCCTGGAGGTTTTGGGCTCGGAGGGCTAGGATATCCGTTGATATCCTAGGGCTAGAAGCTAACTAGTCGGCAGGGACGTCGGTTTTGGGTGGTGTCCTAAAGAAGCAGGAAGGAGCAAGCTACGAATAACAGCATCAGGTTCAGAAAGCTGTGGATAACGACATCATAGTTAAGGTATTTAATTCCAATTTATCCATTGTTTAGTTAGATTTATTATCCATTGATAAATTTTATATGCGTAAGTGTTAAGTAAATTTGGAATTATTCTTCTTTATACAGCTTGTAGAAATTATTGTACATTTGGTAGAATTACTAGCTGTTAATTTAAAACCGGTCTTTACATTTGGTATCAGAGCCTTGGTTCAAATCTGGAACCGAGGGCCTAAATAAGGGGTAGTTTTTATTTGTACATTCTTTTGAGAAAAAATTTAGCCACGCTTAACTCCTGCAAACAAAACATGATAAATGGCATTAGACCGTAAAAATAAACTTAAGATAAAAACTAGTTGAACAGTATTACACTACAACAAGAAAGCCATTTCAGAACAACTAGATACCCAGCTGACAGCGAAAATACTCCAAGATCCATTATGCTAAATGCTTGAAATAAACCGTTTTAAATACCTTGTATTCATTCCTGCTATTACCTCTAATCACCAAATCATCTTCGTATAGATTGATAATAGCAATACCATTTTTGCTATCATTCTTGATGTAAATATTAGAATATGAAACACTTTCAAAATTCTTTTATTTCTGAAATATTGACCAACCTTTGTATGCCTGACACTTGGTGCCTATTTTGGTCCATAAAATGTTTTTTTTCAATTTACATACCATATTGATATATTATTTTCCCTAACCAACAAATGCATGTTTGTTCGAGATATACAACTTTGAGCTTTCAATTCAAAAAAAAAAAAATTTAACGTCCTTCTAATGCAGTTCCTATTCGAGATAGTATTAAACAAATTCCACGTGTCCATAGATGAGTACAAGTAATACTAACATTAAATTACAGGAAACGGGATGAATTATGAATTTTAAGTACAATAAGGTGTTTGAGGCCTGCAACCAGTCAACTCCAACAAATTCTCCATTAGCTATAACATTCAAGCCTGTGAAGAAGTGTGAAAAAAAAAAAGGGACATCACAAATATTGCATATAAAAGACCAATTAGTGCCCAAGTCCCAATGAAGGGAATAAAATGGAATCAATACCAGTAGATTCCAAAGGTGTTTCGCAAAGAAAATATAATGATAAAATTTCTAAAGCAAGAGGCACTCCCAGAAAAAGCAATATGGTATTAGCTTGAACACAAAAATTTCTGATCCCTTAAATTAGGTCTTTTCAAATGAGAAAGCAATAGCACGGTCAACATGCATTCACAAAGTGGCTGCATTAACCATACAACAAAACAACATATAGTATGTCAAATGGTCCTACAGCTTATGCTTGCATTTTTTTTTTGAGCACCCATTCTATGAGGATAAAAAACTCACGGAAATGGATGCAATCGAAAATTTATGGCATGCATGTTTAAATTGGCTACACGATCGAATCATGGAGTTACTTGGAAATACTACGGGCTATAGCTGAACTAGGTCTCTCTCTGTATTACAATCAGTCTTGAGTATGACTAACTTAAACCTGTGGAATACAGATGGCATTTAATAAAGTAATTACCAATGGAATACAATGGAATTTAGCAAAGTAGTGGAATTAACTCCGTCTCCAACCCAGACTGTTTGTTTGTTCCTGGGATTTTGATGAGTGTTGGCTGGTGGCTCCGGCTGCTCGAACTTACCAGCAAGTCTCTCACATAGTTGCAGTACTTTTAGGTGGGTTTAAAGATCATGCGAGGGAGTTGTGTTACGCGTGCCAGAAGGAGAAACGAGATGTGACACATAGGACACATATCTTACTTTGTAGTGCTGCAACGAACCCACATCATAGTTTAAAACATGCTGGAGTGCAATGGTATCATCACCAGCTACCTCTTGTTCTACATGTAGAATTTGGCAGTTCTTGGGGATACCATCAATTGCCTAAGCAGGGTTTCTCGCATTCCGGAAGGGTTGTTCCCCAGGAGGTACCCACTCGCAGCTCTCAACAGGAGCCAACTCGTGATGTAGATCATAAGCGGTCCAATTTCCAGCCGATAAAACTCTTTCTTCTTAAAGCTCGAAATCACAAAGGCGAAGGCGTATGCTGCACATGAGAGGTAGGGCCTGTCTGGAATTATGCGTAGGAGGGATATTCCCATCGCTATTGTAGAGAATATCTTGTGTAAACACACCGTCCACAGAGCTCTCCACGCATCAGCCTCCGTTCCTGCAATACCAATGGCGATCCATTCGAAGACAGAATGGAAGCATCGGTGCTCTAAGACGGGCATTGAGTATACCGGGAGGGACAAAGCAAAGAGGAGAGGCGACAGAGTAAGGGCGCAGAGGTGAATGACGTGTTTAGGGGTTGGGGGAGATAGGCGTAAGGTTATTTTGGAGGAAGCGAGCACGTGGGCTTCATGCCGATTTGACTTCTTTTAATTTTTATTTATTTATTTATTTTATTTCAATTTTATATTGATCTTTATTTTATTTTATTTTATTACGTATTAAAATTAACTTTTTAAATTTAATAACCTATAAATCATAAATTTAATAAAGGTTTAAATAGTAAATAGTAAAGGTTTAATAATGGTTTAAATAATATTTTTTTTTTCTTCTTATTTATTAATAAAAGAAATATATATATATCTATATATATATATATATATATATAATTTAATAATTTAATAAGCTAGTGTAAGTTTTAATTTAAATAATTTAATATTATATGAAAAAAAAAATTGAATAAGGCTAAAAGAAATTTATGGAAGGGTGGGGATTGAACCCCGGACCTCCCCCTTTACCAAAGCCTTCGCAATTTACTCCATGCCAACGCGCCATATGGTGGTCCTTTTACAAATAATTTAACATTTAAATACTTTAAATGTCATACCCAAGACCACATGCCAAGCTATCAAGCGCCAAAGAAGTAAATGGAGGAGCCCACAAAGGGATGTATGTGCTCAACACGGCGTCTTAAGAAGAACAATAATGTCGAAAGGTAGATAGCACGGGTGTATGCATGTCAGCGTAAATTAATAAACATAAGGATGGGGGTCATTTTTAATCAAGTTGTAAGCGTAAATTAAAAAAGCTCAGACTAGGACAAGCGGGAAGGAGGTGGCATATTCATTAGGAGCGTAAGCCTAGGAAGTGGCGAATAAGGCACAAAGCTAGCATAGCCACAGGGAAAAGGAACCAATAGTTATTTTCGTAGGGGCAAAGAAATGAAGCTTAGATGCTTAAACCTAACCCTAACCTAGCCAATCCCCTAATGGAGTAATGTCTGTTTACAGACAAGTAAAGAAAACTTACGCCTAACCCTATTTCTAAAGTTTAGTAGCACCAATTTAAAACATCCTGGAACTCACCCTGACAACTTTGGTTGATGCAGGTCAAAGCACATAGGATGGTCAGGACTGGAGACAGTCAAGGCAGGGGAGCGTCATCGCAAGCACCACCAGCGCCACCACCACCATCGCCTAAACTCGCCCTCATAATGCGCTCATTGGAAGCCATCAACGAGAATTTAAAGGGGAGACAACCGGCAAGGACTGAAGTGGAACCCCCACCATCTGGAATGGGTAATCCAGAAGCGTCAAGGGATTCAGGGGGAGGACCTCCACCTGAAGACATCACGTGAGAGTTGCAAAAGATCAAACTTTCAAAGTTTGTTGGAGGTCACGCTAGTGAATGCGCGGAAGAATGGTTGGAAGGCATGACCAGGTGTTTTTCCCTAAGGGACTATGCATCCAACTCAAAGGTGAAGATCGCCATTTTTCAGTTAAGGGACAGCGCCTTGAACTAGTGGGGTAACCTGGAAAGACAACTGCACCTTACCCCAGACACAGTATCTTGGGAACTTTTTGAGGAGAGGTTCAGGAGGAAATATCTACCGACGTACTATGAGGAACAACATGTTGGGGCATTTCATGCCTTAGTACAAGGAAACAAAATGGTAGAATAATATGAGATCAAGTTTATGGAACTGGTCAAATATGTGTCGTATTTGGATAGTGACCAATGATAGGCAGAGAGATTCATCTATGGATTGAACCCTAGGATAAGAGCTATGGTGAGGATGTGGAAGTCGTCTTCAGTAGAAGAGGTGGTGGAAAGTGCGCGTTACGTGGAAGAACATATGAACTTGACTGGGGGTGCAAGATCAACATTTTCGCATCGCCTGGGGTTCGTAGGAAAGGCCCCGAGGACATTTCCTAGGGGAGGGGACTCAAGGCCACTGCCATATGGTAACAGATTCACGCCAAGGAAAGTAGCTACAGGGATTTCAATGGCAGCGAGTGCAGCATCTCGTTCATCACCAATGGTGAAAAAAAGACCATGACCATCTCAGGGAACAGTGATCAGGGGCAGGGGTTCCAGGGGAAGGAACTCATTTCAAAGATAGACACATAATAGTGAACAGGTTCAATTGGGTGTTACATGTTGGGGGTGCGGGGGACCCCATTACCAGCGTGACTGATCGGAGTTACAATCAGGGTTCGTGCACAAAGAAGGAAAGGCGCCGATGGGGAGAGCAAGTAGTAGCCACCATATTCATGCAGCAGTTAATAACTGCCAGGACGAACATCAATCCATGGTGGTGGAGTCGTCAGGTACGCCAAATCATATCAATGTTAAGATTTTGTTTGATTCTGGTGAGACAGATAGTTTAATTTCACCATCTGCATTAGAAAAGAGTGGGTTGGCAGCCTATGAGCACGACGACTTTAAACAAGTCGAGATGGCTTCGGGGGAAAAACAAGC
>JZKD02S1156845.1:1195847-1216943 GCA_000966675.3 Picea glauca
CAATTTATCCATTGTTTAGTTAGATTTATTATCCATTGATAAATTTTATATGCGTAAGTGTTAAGTAAATTTGGAATTATTCTTCTTTATACAGCTTGTAGAAATTATTGTACATCTGGTAGAATTACTAGTTGTTAATTTAAAACCGGTCTTTACAAGTTCTGGTTCTTGCAGTCATGCAATGTCTCCAACCTCTACCAACAGGAAGTAGTTTCCTCCAATAATCAAGCTGGACGTGTTGTGGGTTTTTCTTTTCCCAGGATGTTCTCTTAGAGTGTCATCATATTAGATGGCTATTTGAAGGCCACACTGTCGAAGTTTGATCCAAGAGGATACATTATCTAAACTCCATTGTGAACAGAGGACAATAAAATAAGATGGTATGACGGTGGAGAATGAGATAAAAAATAAGATATATACAGATTGATAGCAAGGGATTGACAGTTAAGGAGATAAAATTACAAAAGGACATACAACTAAGAGATAGGAATTTTCTAGAACGAGATTAGAGATATGACACAATTTATAACATAGAAAAGATACAAGGACAACTCATAGGTGGTATTTACCTCAGGGGGTTTCAAATGAAGGAAGTACAACAGAGGTGGTTTTAAAGGAGGGATGGTGAACAATAAGATTTATCCAGATTGATAGCAAGGGACCGATAGTTGAGGAGATAAGATTACTAAAGGACAATTTGCTAGAATGAGATTAGGGATATGGTAGAATTTATAGTAGAGAAACAAGACAAGGACAATTCATAGGTGGTATTTACGTTAAGGGGTTGTTTCAAATGAAAGAAGTACAACGGAGGTGGTTTTAAAGGAGGGATGGTGAACAAAAAAGGTTTTTTTCAAAAACCTTTCAATTGGTTGACAGGTTTTCTACAAAACCTATTCCTAAGATATGCCTTGGACATAATAATATATAAAAAATTATTTAAAACTCAACATTAATATAACTTTTATTATTATTTAAAACACAACATTAATATAACTTTTTATTATTTAAAAGATAATCGATAAGTAAATATTTCCACTTATAATTTGAGATACTTCCAAATGTTTTCAATAATTTAATTGAAAAAACAAAATTTAAGTAAAATCTAGTATCTTTACATAATGCCTTTTACCAAACAAGTGGTAATTTTCATTTTAGCTTTTGTTTTTTTTGCTTTAGAGTGTGAACTTTTTCATTTTATTTTTTGTTTTAGAATGTAACTTCATTTTAGTTTTGTTTTTTTCTCTAGAATGTGATTTTGTTTTTTTCTTTAGAATGTGACTTCTTAGTTAGTGATGTAGAAACTCATATTTGACTAGTAATTACCAATAATTCATTCTAATACTCTTTTAATACGATCAAATTTCGTTTGTGCGGATTAAAACCACGTTGTCATGTATATTCTTCACAAGCCTAAGCATATCCAAAGTTTTCTCTTACAGTTGATTACATCGCAAATCATTCAATATGAATTTTTTCAGGGTAGTATTCTCGGAAAATCATTAAGGTAACTAACACCATAAGATTGGACATGGATAATAAGTTTGCTAATTTAGGTTGGGGTTATTGAAATACAAGGCGGCCAAAGACAAAAATAATTTTAGAGTATTGAGAATTTCATCCTACCAGGTCATAATTAATTTTGATTTGGAATTTTATTTTTTTATTATACAAATTTAAATTTCATGATATTATATAAAAATAAAATTTTACATATAAAAAATTAAATTATAATTAATTTTAAAATATAGAATTTTAAATTCTATTACAATTAATTTATATTATAGGACATTTAAATTCTATACATAAAATTTAAATTATAGTAATTTTTAATTAATTTTTAAATAAAAAAATAACTATATACATAACTTATTAGATCCCAACATTACCTTGAAGTGACCTAACCTTTAGTCCTTTCGTGCTCTCCCATTCATCATATTTTTTAATTCATGCATAGCACATGGAAAACACATATCTACCATGTTCAAATTCATGAAATGATATGGGCCAGTGAGTTGAGAAGCGAGTTGGAAGTTTGATTCTTCCATGCTATATACAGGTTTAAAAGTACATACGGGCAGCAGGACATGGGGAAAATTGGGCTTTGTAAAACCCCTTTGACCTCAGACTGAATAAATTCATGCACACACTGAGAGGTGTCCACATTTTTCCATGGAAAATCCCTAACCAGTTTGGATACACAGAAAATCACTAACAAACCTTTATTGTTTCTCATTTTCATTGCAAATATTTATGTTCCAACTTATATTTGGTGTTTTTGTTGTTTCTTTGATATGTATGCTGCTAATGATATTTAGCTAAAGATTTTTCTTTTTGAAAATACAATTTCAAGAGATGGTTGATGAAAAAAGTAGTGGAAATAATATTGACACAAACAAAGCATCTGACGGATGCAAAGAGAAAGGAAAAGCTCACTTGTAGACTGGTTGACATTGTAAAAACCTGAAGAAGAAAAACAACATCGGGTATGTTTCCAATCAAATTCCCTTAATTATGTCTTATGTCCAATGGTTTAGGTTCAACTTACGATACTAGTTTTTGTTCTCTGAATTGATTTTTTAATTAAGATTGCAAATAACAGAAAATTCAATGCAAATGTAACTCCATAATGAAAGGGTGTTTTGTTGGACTTACCATTTTTGGCCTTAACATTTAATGGCCGGTGGGATGTTTTATGTTTTTTAATAATTTCTATCCTTCCTCTAGGAAAAATGGTTTACTAATCGTCAATACAGTCACCATGGAATTTCTTAATTTACAATCATGGATTTACCTAAACCCATAAACACCACGGGCATGTTTTATCCACCAAGAAGGAATATAGGAAACAATCCGATTATTTCGTGGTTTTCTCTATTGCTCTTTAATTCTTGTTTCATAACTGTTTTTAGAAGTCATGGAGAACTAAGAATTATCTAATTGTCTAGATAGAATATAACAGGTTTAATATATATATTTAGTAGACTAAATATATACTATATCGATGTTCTCATGTATATATGAAGAGCTTATAATTGACACAACCAAACCAAATCTATATTTAATTAGTTTTAATTTTTTTATAAAATATAAATTATATTAACAATAACAAGGTACTATTGCCTCTAACAAGCTAAGGTCGTGAAAATATGCCCTTATTGGTTAATACAAATACTAAACTGGGAAATTGGAATGACAGGGTAATTTGGAAAATTTATTGCCTGTAACAATTTACAACGTGACAAAATGCCCCTAAGATTTTATTTTTGGTTAATAAAAACACTAAACTGGGAAATCAGAATGGCAACGTATTTAAAGGACCAGTACTGAGATTTAGATCATCCCAATAATCTATTCAGGGTAGGTCATAATCTACTCAGGGAAGGTGATAAGGTGACACACCAGATTCAAACACTAATAGAATGTCGTAGAAAAATTACAATTCTCCGCAAGAAAACCCTTAAACACTAGTAGAAGGTTGTAGAAAAATAACAAATATCAACAACAAAACCCTTAAAAAGCTGTAGAAAAATTGCAATAAAACCCTTAAGATCACAGATTTTCAAAACAATAAGCAATATCCAACCATTCAAAAGGTCCAGATAATTACCAGGGTATGCATAGGGATAATAAAAATGTATGTGTTTAACCTAAAAAACAGAGGGAATGGAAGAGAATCTTTGTGAATGTATGCAGTACCGATGAATCCTAGTCCTTAGCTAACATGCTCGGTGCCATCCCTAACGTATGCGGTACCATTAAAAGCATACAGGTGCATTACAATATATATGATCGGAGGGCTACAGGAGTGATGCCAGGAATTGTCTCAGCTCCCCACGGGTCAGGACGTTGCCCATGTGACCACAACCTAACCCACGGGGGGTTAGGAGGATGCTTGAAATCGCCCCCCTACCTTCTCTCTCTCTATATATATATTAATTACAGGGAAGGATGAAAATAATGCAATGAATACTGAGAAAGTATTGAATGTTTTGTTAGCATATAGAATAGAAAGGTGGATGTAGTTACAGGACTGTTTTGTAACGTTGAGGATGAAAGCCTTTTTAAGAAAGTTTTGTAACAAAACATCCACCTTTCTATTCTATATGCTAACAAAACATTCAATACTTTCTGAGTATTCCTTGCATTATTTCCATCCTTTCCATATATATATATATAAAAGCTACATATGTTTATTTATTTATTTTGAATTTTATATATCAATTTTTTTTTTTGTTTTTTTTAGTGTTTTTTCTCATGTTTTTTTTCGGTTTAATTTGAGTTTTGAATATATTTTTTTAAATGTGTTTTTCTTCATTTAAAAACAAAAAATTTGCTAAGATTTTTTCATTTTTATTTATTTATTTTTCAATGTAAATTTAAGGGGAAAAAAAGTTAGTAAGTAATTATTTTTTTTGTAAATAAAAATTATTACCTTGCCTTAGCAGAAAACTTGCATGTCTGAGTGTACATGATAGCACGCCAACTGTTTTGCAGTATAGTGGAAACCAGAACACGTGGACAGGACAATTGTTCATTGTTCCAAAACTTTAAGAAAAAGAGACAAATTTTGACATACAAACAAGGGGACTTGCCACATGTTCTGCCACTAGCATGGAAACCAGAATAGGCGGTGGACTAATTTCCCCGACCACCTATCAAACCTGAACCAAAGACTATGGTATGCAAAAATTGCAAAAACTTAGCCATTAAACTAGAGAAAAAACCTTTGAGAATGTTAGGCATGGGGCGAGCTCGGGTTTCCATCTTGACGAAGTATGAAGATGAAGGGTTGGCAACAAGTCGGGCAATGACTCTTCTCAAGCTCACTTGATAGGGAGTCATACAGGGTGTCCAAACGTTTTCTGAAGAAACTATGGTGGTGTTACTTCTCTGTCAGGCCCCTTCTCACCTCAAAGATCAAGGCCAGGCAGTCTTCCATGAGTCTGTAGTAGTCTAGAGATGGGTGACTATGGTCATCAATTTCATCATCATGAGCCTGATTTTCATCCATAGTATCATCAACAGAGTCATTTGCAGCAGCAGAATCCATGACAAGGTCCTCGTCCATGGTGGTGGTTGAATTCTGTCCTGTGTGATCCTCCAGAGGTGAGACTTATTCCACAATGCATCTTGTCACAACTGGATCCTGAAAGGGAATGATGGTGTATGTGGAAAGATGGCGCTCTAGGGTGGTTGAGGGAATTAAAGGAAAAAATTCCTTCCAACTGGGCGAAATTTCTTCTTCCACTAGGCATCCACCATGAAGACCCTCTGTACTGGGGGGGTGAGGCTCTGGTTGAGCTTGTTCAAACCAATTCTAACCAAAAGAACTCGGAAGGTCCCCTCCTGGTATGAGAGCTTGAGAGGCATATCCCAGGCTATTGTGTATGCCATGGGACCCTCAGTACTGGAAGGATAGGGCTCTAGTTAGGCTTGTTCAAACAAATTTTGACCAGAAGAACCTAAATGGTCCTCGCCTGGTATGAGAGCTCAAGAGGCAAGTCCTGGGTGGTTGTGTCTGCTAAGATGGCTATAGTAGGTTGGCTCTCATTAGAGCTTGCCTCTTTCTCGTGGCATGTCTGAGGAAAGTACTAGGCAGAATGAAACACCTGCAGAGAAAGCTAAATCGTGGAGCAGAACTGGCAAAATGATGTTGTGCTTTGGGCCCAAATGCCCAATATAGAACTTCTCGTAGGGTAAAAAGACCAGGAGGATGGAGGCATTGATGGCTCTAATAGCCATTAGTGCAGGTGTAATGTCCATAATCGAAATTGTACTGAAGTTGAGAAGTCGATCCCGGGTCTCCATTAAGGCCCAACCTACTAAACCTTAGCGCTCATGCAGACTAACCATCGTGAATGGACAAGGGGGGGGGGGGGGCGTGGCAATGAGGGGATTTAACTGCCCTCATAGCCACCCCATCTGATGACGTGTGTGGCCCATGTGTCACCCCATCCGGGGAAGTTAGTAAATAAATTTTAAAGTGACCATTTTGTATCCATTTTTGTTTTTTCATAGGGATCTATTGTCAAAACCACGGTTTCAATTAGGTCGTAATGAGCCATAGTTTTAACATTTTTTTTTTTGTTCTTTAGTTAGCATCATTTTTTTAACTAGGTTTTAATTTTAAGGTTTTTTTGAGCTACTACATGAGTTTTGAAGGTCATGCTTGAAAAAAGTTGAAATTTTGACCCCGTTTGAAAAAATGGTGCTACCGGTAGCACCACTTTTTGATTTGGGTGTTGATTTTCATGTTTTTCTTTATGCAAAAGTATGGGTTTTTTGGGAAAGGGTTCTTGTTTTGAGGTCATAGTTCTCGTTAATTCTATAACTTTGTTCCTAATGATGGGGGGTTGAAGACCCAGGGTTACTCCAAAGTTTGACCAACAAAAACCTCAAGGCATCAACATATCAATCCTCTACAAAAGACTGAAGAAGGTCTCACCCAAGATTTCACGAGGATCGCAGAGACCATATGGTCTTGTGTCGATGATGATGAAGGACTAATTGGAAAAAATTTCATCCAGGTGGGCATTCATACAATCCATTGAAAACTACTTAGCAATTGATAATAAGCAACAACAATACATATTCCATTGAAACGTAAGTAACATATCATAAGAACATAATTAATACATATTTATTATCTTCATTCCATCAACAAAGCCATACATTAAATGATTCATTCATTGAGAACAACTGATCCTTTCTCTCTTATAAAATTTCCCAATGTTACATTATAGAGAACCATCCTCTTCATTTTATACTCTACCAATTGGACAAACTCATAATTACAACCATGGACAATAAAAAACATAGGCTCAAAGTGAGCTCAATGAAAACAATATCCACAACTATCACAACAACAACCAACTAACTAACAAGATAGCTAAATCTATTACTATTGTTGTTTCTCCATTTTATTTTCTTCTCATCTCTAGATCTCTATCACTTTCAGTTCTACCCCACTCACTCCTCTGATTGTTAGTACTACACACTTCTATCACCCGCATGCATTCCACGTAGACTCTTAGGAATCGTGGAAGTCTCAACTACCTTGTTTCCTATAATAATCATTCAAGGATATTCCTGAGTATTCTTTCTTGATTCCATCATGCATGTGGTGTCTTATTGATTTCTGTTGTGCATCACAAAACTTGGACTGATGTGCATTTGCAAGAACTCAGACTATCACACAAATAAAAAAAACTTGACCTGAAGCACGTGCCTCCTGTCACCCCTCGTGTAGCATCTTGCTAGAGTGAAAACCTAGAATATGCATGTACAATATTTACCCAAATATTTGGGTGCCAACATCCTCCTACCACTATTACTTGGCTCCTCCTTGAGCCAACTTCCTCATGGAGTGACCAATGAGACAGACTTGAGTACGAGAAAATCATCATTGTTGACGAACTAGAGAATCAACCCAAATTGTAGTTGCATCCAAGGTTGAGCAAGAGAAAATCATTTGTCCATGATGTAGTTGCAACCCAACACACGTCCTGGAATGATTCAAGCACTGCTCGAGGTCAACGATGGATTTGGAATTCAATTGTCTAGATGCTTGAACTCTCTCTCTTCAAGGATTTTTGTGGTGATGAATGAGAGATCTATTTAAAGCACATCATATAGAGACTGATCCCCTAATTGAACCAAGCACAACAGCTAAAACTTAGCCCAGTTACTCATTGACCTAAAAGAATTAGATCCCAAGGAAGAGCTCCCTTGAGGGGGACCATCATCCTCCTCTTATATTTTTTTTTTCTAGTAGTGGAATATTTAATACGAGGAACTCCTATCTTGGTGGAGAGGATAACATGTAGTCTTGGGATATCCACTTTATCAAATGTGACTATCCATGGCAACAGGAAAACCAACTATGGGCCTAGACAAATGGCAAACTTCCGCAACTTTGAAACATAGTTCAGGGAACCATGTGGTACTTGGTGGTGTCTTGTTGGTGAATAAGGGGGTGGGACCTCTACCTAACATTCGATGAGAAAGAGTCAATCTTCATGAAAAATGGTTTGTATGTTCTCAGAATGCTTGGTTGGACTAGGAATTGCACGTCTCAAGACATATGTGAAGTTGGGCCATGAAAGGAGACCCATAATGGGAGATGGTAAGATTAGTGGAAAATGGAAATATAGAGGTGAGGGGAAACCAAACAGGGATGGGAGCGACATGGGAGGATGAGAGAGAATGGGACTCATAGAATTTGTCTGGTAGATGCATAGGAAAAAGTGGATATATATAGAGTGGATAACGGTTGGAGGTGGAATCTAAAATGAGACAAAAGAAACAACTAATAAATTCCCAACAAATCCCCACAAGTGAGGAGATAATGGTTCAAATCCATTGTATGGGTGATGTGCCTTTTGGAATGATAAATAATTACATTCCAGAGTTGTGAGTGATATGAATGAGCCAAATTTCTTCACTATTCCTAAGTAAGGGAGTGCAAGGGAGCTTAGCCCAGTCCCATGTGAATTCCCTACCAAAGCCAGTGCTTTTTATGGAAGCCATAAATGCATCCTAGACTGGAAATACTGGGAATATGAAAAGTTGTCAATCTATCTAGTCCACTTGTGTGATTGGAGTGTATGTTATGCTTCCAAAAAGGTAACATATTCTGACTATGTACTCTTCTACCTACTCTATATCCTACGCTAATCATATTCTACAAAAATCCAAGTTGGACAAATGGAGCTAAGTGACAAAGGACCCTTGTGGGCCATAGTATGCCTTCAAATTACTGCCATTAACAAGTCCCTTGACTTTTTTCCCCTGAATTGTATCCAATTTGGAGGCACCAACTTCGTTGATGTAGACCAGGTGGAAATAACCCAACCAACACATATGTATCTTTCCAGGGTGTTGCAAAAATTTTCTCTCATATGACAACACTAGGGAACCTACTTGGAGGATTTTATGGTGGATATTACGATCATTCCATGCCTTATGCCTCTATTTTTCGACCACTTGGATGAATCTCGCTACCAAATGATCTTCCTCAAGCTCCATGAGTTCTTCCAACTTGTGTTGAAGTGAGTGTTCATCTATCATGTGAGTAGCTAGATAAATCCTTAAGATGAGAACAACAAACTCTAAAGGAATGACTACTTATTTTCCATAGACCAATAATAATGGAATGTATTTCATCAACCATTTGAAGGTTTTTCAATATGACCATAATAATACGGGGATCTATTGATCCCAGTCATCATGTTGCACATTACAAACTTTGGTTAATGCATGCTCTAAAATTTTATTTAAAGATTCAAACATACCATTTGCTAGAGGATGATATGGAGCGCTCTTATGTTGATGAATCATGAACTCCTGAGTGAGTTCCCGAATGGTTTCATTCATAAAGTCTGATCCTTGGTCACTCATCAGAACCTTTGGAAAACCAAATATGGTAATCACATTCTAAAAAATGAACTGTGACATCATTTATGTTGTCTAGTCCTTAACATGTGCGGCTTTAGCCCATCTCCTTATATATTCAATTTCCATAATAATTTAGCTTGCAACTATATGACACACGGGGGATTGATGGGGCCCAAAAAATCAACATCCCATTTCTCAAAAGGTTCCAATGTTGTAACCGGAAACATAGGGAGCTCGTCTCTTTAGAAAGTATTTTTGATATGTTGACATACGTCACAATGTTTACAATACTCTTTAGCATCGATGAAGAGTCACGACCACCAAATCCCTGCACAAAAAAACTTTTGCGTGGTAGCCTTACCAATATTTTGTTCCCCTACAATACCCTCATGGGATTCATACAACAAAGGGCTATTTTCATCGTCTAAGGAACATATGCACATAATTCCATCAACTCTAACCTTATACATATGTCTAGCAACCAATTGATAGTCTGTGATATGGGTCATCAATTGATAGTGTAGGGTTGGAGTATACCCCATTGGAGCATGTTTGATTGTGATTAATTCCACAATATTAGCTAATTTATTGGGCACTTCTTTGACACATTAAAGTTTTTCATTGGGGATTTCATCATCAAGACTTTGGTTGCCTTCACCAGAATCAATCTGCGACAAATGATCTGGGCCAGCATTGTGTTTTCCTGTCTTGACAACGACCTCAAATTTGAATTCTTGGAAGATCAGAAACCAAAGGCATATTATCCCCTCTAATACTATCTTGTTGACCAAATACATAAGTGTGAAATGCTCAATGAAGAATTTAAATGGGGTTCCCAACAAATAATGGTGAAACTTCTACAAGGCATACACCATAGCGAGGTTGTCACACTCAGTTGTTGTATAGTTTTTCTCAACATTAGATAACTTTTGACTATCAAAATAGCCCAGATGATCAATATTTCCTTTGCCAGGTTGCAGAAGAATTTCTCCCAATGCAATAGAAGATGCATCGACATGAGCATGAAATGATTTAGACCAATCACGGAACACCAGAATTGACATAGTGACTAGTTTATCCTTTAGGGTATCCAAAGATTCTTGACATTACTATGTCCATACATACTTGATATCTTTACAGAGAAGCTTATCTAAAGGGAATTCAATTTACGCATAGTTATGAATGAACCTCTGGTAATATATTGTATGACCCAATGTTGCATTGAGCTCGAAGATTGAGTTGGGGGTCACCATGTCCAGTATGGTGACAATCTTATATTGGTTGACTCATAATCCATCCTTACAAAATACATTCCCCAATAGAGTTTCAAAAAGTGTAAAAAGTATGTACTTCCTGAATTTCAGAGAATTTTGGATTTGATGACATCAATCCAACATCAAGCGAAGGGATTTCATGTGCTCCTTTAGCAAAATAAACATTGTCTAGTCATCCAAATAAACTTCAAGGAAATTATGAACAAATTCTTTGAAGGCCACAACCACTATCTGGGAAAAACTTGTGGGTGCATTTTTTTAGTCGAAATGGCATCGCAGGGTAAGAAAAGTAACCCCATTTTGTTGCAAAGGTGGTTTTGGATTGATCATATTCTGTGATCTGAACCCGATGATACCTCAAAAATATTTTTGTAAAAGAGTATGCTTCTCATCCTCCAACATTCTCCAAAACAACATCGATGAACAAGGTAGGGAAAGGCACGTGGACACATGCTACATTAATACTTTTCAGATCTTCACATATTATGATGTCACCACTTTTCTTTGGTTTCACCACCATGGGGCTAATCCAATATGACTCTTCCACAAGGACAATAATTCCGACATCCAACATACATTACAACGCTTTATGTATCTTTTATATATATTTGGTATTTAATCGATAAAACCTTTTTTTGACTGGTTTGCAACCGACTTGAGCTAAATATTCATCACCCCAGGGATCTTGTGATTCCCTTCATTTCTGAGAATATAAGGGGAAACAAGTCCTCATATTCCTTGAGTAAGTCGACGAACTTGGTAGCAATATCCTTATCCCAATAGTCTCCAATGATAACCATTTTGGGAACTTCTTCAGTTTTGATATTAGGTTTCTTTTTCTTTATTGGGAGGCCATAGACTGATGCAGCCATATCCACCTCCTTTCCCTCTAGTGTGTTATTTACTCATATTATTTGATCTATATTCCCTAGGGATCATTGTCATCAATTTGATCCACCTCAACATTCTAGTAGTGGAAAACTTGTTTCAACTTTTCCACTGGTTGATGATACGTACAAACAACCTTTGGGGTGGCATCCTTGAGTTGACGATGGAATAAAATCCTTGATTCAAAGGAGTGCTTTCCTTTGAGTAGGATACTTAGTAGTAAAATAGAATGTTGCACAAAACTATGTGCTTAAATGGACCCAATCTATTTTTTTTCATCAAAGCTCCTCTTGAATGTACCAACTCCTAGGAACCATATCCATACTATGAAAAAAATGATGGACCCATTGGGTGTGAGGAATATTCTTGGTAACCCATCATCTCTTGCAGTACTAAATGTGCTCTTCCAGGTCTTCAGTTCCCTTATATATATTATCCGTAACAAACCCATAGGGGGGCGTCAATTTTTTTTTCTTCTTAAGAGCTCAAGTCCTCCATTTGGGGTCTCAAATCCTATTCTTCTTGTCTAGGACTTTCCATCCACAGTCGCCACGCTCATAACCAATCTCAGAAATGGAAAATACACCTCTCCCAAGTTCCTCTGGTGCTCATTGGTCAAGGCCATGGGACCACCATGTGGGTATGACTCAATAGGTTCCTCGCACACTTCAGAACTTCAAACTTCGTGTGTTCTTGAGTCACCTGACTCTGATTCCGTTGGACTCCGAACTCCCAGATAGACATGGGTCAAATCAACAATCCATGCTCTTCTCATAGCCAACGACTGAGATTGACTTCGGGTCTCTAGCTTCGGCAGTTCTCGACCCTCCACTCTTCAACTCTTCCAGAGTACTTCTGCTAATTCGGGCTTTGGGTCTTCTGTGGACTCTCTACGATACTATGCTCCAAATCCTCTAGAGTTTCGAAGTTCAAGACTCTCGAAGTCCCAGCCCCTTCATCAACCATGTTGGATATGTGGGCAAGTACCAGGGGCTGACATGTAGTTGGGTCAGGGGTGACACGTGTCCTTACCCATGATGATGCATGTCACAATCCAAGGGTCTTATGGGGTAGGTGATGTGCATAAATCCAGGTGCCTCGTGGCTCATTAAGTTTGAATCCAGGTCACCATGGATGAAGTCACCGTACCTTGTCACCTTGGGTGGACAGCTTCTACATTCCTCAGATATCACGGATAAAACTTGGTCATGTAGACCTATAGATCTACGGCTTTGGTTACCTCAAGGTTTCAACATTCGAGAGTGTTTCTATTAAAAATCCTCTTACCTTCCGAAGCATCCAATCTCCAAATTACAGGGACTAATGTCATGCATCCAATATATCAATGATTGGGAAATGATCTGAGGGATCCCGCGATCTATGGTACTGGGTCCTTCACGACTACGACCTTCGGGGTTTTGGGCCTTAGTTTAATTTGCGAGAGATATGTTCACCCAACCACCTAGGGAGCTGCCTATCGTTGGTCAATCTCATGGGAGATCGAGTCTCCTGGTTACCTTCGGTCCACGTAAGGCTGGTAAGGTTGGTCTTACTCCGAAGTCCCGAACTTCTGGAGTTACGAAGTCAAGGGGACATAGATTCCTTAGGATTATCCCAAGGTTCTTTGGTATTGGTCATATGGGTCCTTTCAAATGGATGTCGTCCACTTGTCTTAAAAATGAAGGGACCTTCCCTTTTAAAGGCTTCCACTTTTGCTACCCTTTCAGAGCATGTCATGAAATGGTTAAGGACTTGGGCCCGGAATCCCAATCGCGCGATAAGGATTTTGAAAGAAGTGCCATTTTCAGACGGAAAGGTTCAGGTCGACACTACATATCCCATCTCGACCGTCATACCATATTGTTCCCCAGGAATCCTCTAGAGCTAAGATGAGAAGTTGAACTATTGTTCAAGGGTGTATATTTTCAAAGAGAAGGAGGCATGTACATACCGTAACCATTCCACACAGAAAATATTTATAAGTACACATATGCATAAATCCAAGAATTCATCCATTATTCCAGCACAACGCATAAAATAGGGAAAATACTTATGAGAACCAGAAAATGTGAAGCAAATGCTAAAAGGGATGCTTGTTTCCACCCAACCGCAGGCTCAGTCCCTCAAAATGGATTTACTAGTAGCCACCCCTGAGAAATACCACGATGCTCTGCAACAAAATCTCTCCTTTCGAATAAGAAATAGTAGGGACAAAGGTTATTCTCCTCCTCCCGCAGGATCTTGGCACTAGTTTACACGATACCAAGAAAGGAGGTCTGACCTTGTTTATTAGCTTGTATCATAACCTTCTTTTCAAATTCATGTGACAAGAACTCATATTTTCCAGTTCTTCCTTGAACCCAGGAGCTTTCTCTCCTCTGCTCTCTTCACAGGTCTCCCTCTACCCACCACACCTTCCCTTCTTGCCTCTTTCAACAAGATTTCATGTGGCTCGAATTCCCAACCTGCGGTCAGGTCTGTAAGCCTTACAGATGGGTGCTCTATCCCATCCCCTCATTAACTTTTGAGGAGGTCTTCCCACCTACCAGCCTGACTGTAATTTATTTCTAGGTTAAAGGATTGTTCTGGTCCTGAGAAATTAAATTCAGTAAGTACTGGTTTGGTGAAGGTAAACACAACCATTCCTGGTCCCCTTTACCATATATTTTCATAGCATTCATGGTATTTCTTAGTAGACCACCCTTCCATCCGTCATGCAACACTTATCAATTTTCTAGTAAATAACAAAAGTTTCATTCATTTACCTTTCATACAAAGGTCCATCGAATCAACATTCACACATATGGAGTTTTCCATAGTCTCTTGGCCATTATAGTTAGATTTACAAACTAGGGGAAACATGGTGTTACAATTCCCTCCCCCTCAAAGGAACATCATCATCGATGTTCTATCTATCAATGTGCTCTGTATATACAGAAGTGAAAAAAAATGTATATGTTTGTCTCATGGAATCCTCCATTTCCCACGTGGTCTCATCTAGGCCAAAGTGTTTCTACTGCACCTTGACTTGTGTAATGGTTTGGTTCCTGAGTGGGGTTTCCTTCCTATGTAGTATGCATTGAGGTTATGGTACGAATTCTCCCTCCGACTCCACCTGGATCACATACCAATCAATTATATTATTAGAATCATGTACATATTTCTTTAATAATGAGACATGGAAAATATTATATTCCTTTAATGTGGGAGGGAGTGATAGCCTATAGGTTACATGTCCCACTCTATCTAAAACTTCAAAGTGTCCACAATACCGAAGTGCCATCTTGGCATAAGCTCCCATTCTCATGGAAATCTTCCTAGGCCTAACTCTGAGATAGACATGGTCACCAGTCTTGAATTCTCTGGGGGTTATTTTTCTGTCGGCATAACTTTTCTGTCTATCCTGAGAAATTTTCAGATTTTTCTTTATTTGGATCACTTGTTGTTCCATCTCTTTTAGCATGTTAGGTTTGATTTTAACTCTATCCTCTATATTAATCTAGTTTATTGGTGTCCTGAACGGTTTTCCATAGAGGGCTTAGAAAGGGCTCATCTTCAGTGACTCTTGGTAACCATTGTTGTAGGGAAACTCTACCAACAATAGGTAATCTTCCCACTTCTTAGGCTAATGCATTACATTCATCCTCAACATATCTTCTAATATCTGGTTTACTCTTTTTTTTTGTCCATCGTTTTGAGGGTGATAAGTTGTGATAAACAACAATTTAGTCTCAAAACCATCCATCAAGGATTTCCAAAATATTGAAGTGAACTTTGTATCTCGGTTGGATACAATATCCTTAGGTATGCCATGTAGCCTAAAGATATCTTTTATGAATATGTTAGCAATATATATTGCCTTACAAGTTGATTTGATAGGAATGAAGTGAGCGAACATTCTTAGCTTGTCCACTACTACCATGATGGCATCATTCTTCTTGGTCGATCTTGGTAAGCTAGTGATAAAATCCATGGAAATGGTTTCCCATTTCCATTCTGAAATTGGTATAGGCTGAAAAAACCATGCTGGGTGTCGGTGTTCTACCTTAACTTGTTGGCATTCTAGGCACTAAGCTAGATAGTCATATATATCCTTTTTCATTCCAGGCCAATAAAATTGTTTCCTAGTGGCCGTGATCATTTTCTGATATCCTGGATGACCAATATATGGTATCTTGTGTAGTTCATCCATTATGAACCTCTTCAAGTCATCACAACTTGGAATATACAATATGTTTCTGTAAGTCAACAAACCTTCGTCCAACATCTAATAGCCTGCATACTTTAGCCCTGCAGGCTCTTGCTTTAGGTACAATGTCACAGTATTGAACAACACTTTTGTTTCTTGTACATTCCTGACTCTTTCCCTGAATTTTGTTTCACAGGTTCTCACCACTGCTATGTGAATCATTTTCATACTTATGTTAAGGGCATAAACCACCCTATTTTCCTTTCCTTTGATATGTTTGATTTCGAAATCAAACTCACTAAGGAGAGCCATCCATCTAGCTTTCCTGGCATTGAGTTTTGGTTGATCAAACATGTGTGTCAATATGCAATGGTTTGTCATAAGTACAAACCTCCTACCCAGGAGTTAGTGCCTCCACATTTTTAAAGCACGCACTATGGCATCCAACTCTAGATCATGGGTCACATAACTAATTTCGTGCTCAATCAATTTTCTGGACTCATAGAAAATCACAAGTCCTTATTTCATAAGGACTCTTCCGAGTCCTTCCTTGCAGGTGTCTGTACACATGAGGAAATCATTATCAGGGTCGGCAATCTGCAGTACGGGTGTGTGGATTAGAAGGTATTTCAGTGACTGAAATATTTCTTCACATTCCATGTCCAAATGAATTTAACCCCCTTTTTATGAAGGGAAGTGATTGGGAAACCAATCTTGGAAAATCCTTTTATGAACATTCTATAGTATCCTGCTAAGCCCATAAAGGATCTAATATCCAAAACATCCTTTGGGGTAGGCCATTCCATGATAGATCCGATCTTGTCATGATCTACTGCCACTCCTTATTTAGAAATAACATGGCCTAAGTAATGGACTTGTTTCTAGAAAACGTCACACTTGATAAACTTAACATAGAGTTGATGCTCTCTTAGCACTTGAATTACAATTCTGAGATGTTCTTCATTCTCCTCTCTATTCTTGGATTATATTAAGATATCATCAATAAAAAATAATACAAACATGTCTAGGAATTTGTTGAGTACATTGTTCATCAAGCACATAAAAGTGGCAGGGGCATTGGTTAGTCCAAATGGCACCACCACAAATTCATATTGACCATATTAGGTCTTGAATGTGGTTTTGTGGATGTCTTCATCCTTGATTTGGACTTGATGGTATCCAGACCTTAATTCAATATTTGAGAAAATGGAAGCACCCCCTAATTGGTTGAACAAGTCATCGATTCTTGGTAAAGGGTACTTTTTCTTTATGGTTGGCTTATTGAGTTTTCTATAATCTATGCAAAATCAGAGTGTGCCATATTTCTTCTTCATGAAAAAGACTGGTTCTCCCCACAGAGACACATTGGGCCAGATGTAGCATTTATCCATAATTTCCTTTAGCTGGAGATTAAGATCAACTAGCTCGGGTGTGCTCATCCTATACGGTGTCCTAGACACTGGCACCATTCCTGGTGCAAGCTCTATGGAGAAGTCAATATATGTTCTCGAAGGGAGACCCAGTACCTCATCTTGAAACACATCTCTATATTCTCTTAATATGGGGTGGTCCTCTAGGTTTGGTCTGTCATCCCCAACCGATTTCGATACTTGTATTGCATATAGAGGACATCCCTTTATGCAATATTTTTTCATTTGAAGTGTTGATATTTATCTCACTGAGATAGGCTTCTGAATTCCTTGTACAATTATCTTTCTCCCTTCTTCATTCACACATTCTAAGGTTTTATAGTAACAGTCCAACTTAGTTTAATATGCAGCTAGCCAATCCATACCAACCAGTAGGTCATAAGATCCTAGGGGAAGTATGTTAAGGGTAGCTTGGGTGGGAAATCCATCCACAATGAATCGGTAGGATGGTATGACCTCTACTACTTTTCTTTTGGTGCCAATGGCTAGTTGTACTAACCAAGGATTAGCATGCCTAACTGGTTGCAATTTAAACTTATCAACATCCTGAGTGGCCACATAACTCAAATTAGAACTAGGTTAAACTAAAATAGAAACTAGGTGGTTGGCAATCATACCTTCCATATCTACCACTGAAGCTTGGTGGTCATCTTGTTTATTATCCACGGCTGCATAAATCCGTGGCATACTCCTAGCCACATTATTGATGGTGGTAGCTTCTTGAACATTGTAAACCCTCCTACTGTTCTGTTGTTTGTGTGGGCAGTCCCTTAGTAGATTTTCTTCTCCACAACCCCAACATTTCAAGGGTTCCTTCTTTGGGTTATACGTCATTCCTGGGATTGTTCCAAAAGGTTTATTTCCACTATGGGAGGGAAAATTGTGTTGATATATACTTTTAGCAGGAAGGATTATCCTAGAGTCCTTCCTATAGTTCTTAAATTTTGAGGATTTGAACCCCTTCTTATTGAATCTTGAACTGCTCTTGTTCTTCCAATCCTCGCAAGGTTCTGTCTGACTCTCGAAATGTTCATAACAATATCTTGCCTTCTGGATAGTGTCTTCTAAGGTTTTTGGATCGTCGAACTCAATTCTATTCCGATAGTTCTGGGATAAGACTCTAGTAAATCATTGCACTTTCACCTTTTCATCCTTTATGTAGGGTAGATACCTCAGCAGCTCAAGGAATTTATTGACATATTCCTCTATGGTGAGTTGTCCCATCTTGAGTTCATAGAAATCTTTATTCTTCTCATCAAAATATTTTTTTGATATGTACTTCTTCTTGAAGTGTTTCTCAAACCATTTCCATGATAATTCCTCTTCATGGATTCCTTTCACATTCTTAAGGTCTTCCCACCAAATGGAAGCCTTTCCATTCAAGTTGAATATGGTTATTTTATCCTACAAATTTTCATAGAAATCATGGAATTTGAAGTACTTCTTTAATCCAAGAAGCCAAGATTCTACCTCTTCCCCTTTCTTATTCTCACCATCAAAAGAGGGTGGTTTAGATTTCTTGAACTTTTCAGGGTCATGACTTTTGGAATGCTTTTGTTTATTCCTTTTCCTTTGAGAATGTGAGCTAGTTTTACTACTAGAAGATCCCTCTGATTTGCCAATTTCCTTTCCAGAGGATTCTCCTGATGAGTGCCCCTTGTCTCTAGGTTGGACCTTCCTCGAGGTACTCCTCCTAGTGTGGCCACTTATGGGACCACGTTTTCATATCTCAGGTGGACTTCAGCTCCTCTTCGTCTGTCGTCGGTCCACATGATTGGTTGCAGGTCCATGCTAAAGTTGTCTCTGTATGTCGAATAAAATCTGCAAGAAGGTTGCATTAATTTTTGTTTTCTTTTCTTTCTCTTTTATCAATATCTCATTCTAGGCCTTGAAACTCTGCATTTCATCCATGAGACTCCTTATAGTTTCAGCTAGATCTGGAGGGGTCCCTATCGTCGTCCTCTCGTAATATTCTTGGTCTCTATTGTGGGATCTCTCCCCCACTTCATGGCATGTCACCATCCTTTATGATTTCAATTTCCCATGGCAAACCGATCGCTTGAGTGCTGACAAAACACTTGTTGTTAGCTAACAGTATATTGGTTCATGAAAACCACATAGTTCATATTTCTTAAATACACACACAGAACATGAAGCTTTCATTATTTTCTATAGTAAGGGATTAACCAGACTCTTTAGGAAGGAGGTAAGGTAGGGAGTCACCCTTAAAGTTCTTTAATTATGGTTTTTACGCAACTTGTCCATGAGCCCAAGCAGGCCAAGTATTGTAAACATTCTCTGATACCAATTTGTAACACATCGATGGTGGGGCGTTGAAATTTCGTTCTTCTTAATAACTCAATTCCTCCATTTGGGGTCTCAAATCCTATTATGCTCGTCTGAGTCCATCAGATCTGGAGTAATTACGAAGGACCAACAACCGTTATATATGGTGAAGTTGCAAGGCGGATAAGACCAAGAGTCATCCAACTCTACAAACCTATGAAGGAATCCTAGCCGTCCATCGATGACAGTCGTGGATCATTGGATCTAGTGGACACATGTCAAAAGATCGTTTCACTGACTGGAAAGTCAAAGGAGCGAAGTGCTCGTTTGATTGGTGACTAGTCATTTCTCAAGGTCACATCATCAAAGGCTTAAGGGAAGGAGCTAATTTCTAAGCTCCATCTTGGCGTTTGAAACTTGGAGTATTGAGACCCTTCATCACAAGAATCGTGATATGCGAGATCACGAAAAGATCTAGACTATCAAATCACCAAGAATTGTGGATTGTTGATCAGGCATCAAGAAGGCTCATGAAGTGGAAAAATCCTGATAAGATCTGGATCGTTGATTCAAGAGGGGCACGTGGCGATAGATCACAGCACGACAGAAACACATATATGAAAAATTGTGAAATTCCTTTTGGCGTAGCCTGTGGCCACCACCGGTGGTCACGTGAGGGGAAGAAGCTAGCATTGTTAAGCTCCATCTCGGAGTCTCGACGATAAACACTTGGAGAATCAAGACCCTTCATCACAAGAATCGTTATATGTGAGATCATGGTGAGATATGGACCGTCGGATCATTGGATATCTCGACCATTGATCAAGCTCGATGATGTTCATAATTTTGCGAAATACGAAGCGCCTTTTGGTGCATCCTGTGGTCACTGGTAGTGGTCACATGAGGGGAAGAAGCTAGCGGTGATAAGCTCCATCTCGGAGTCTCAGTGATCACGAATTGGGGTGTCGAGACTCTTCATCACAGGAATGCCGAGATGCGAAATCACAAAATTCAAATTATGTTTAGCGCTCGGTCATAGCTAGTGGGCATATGAGATAAACGCGAAATCCTACGGATTTAATCCAACAACGTTGGTTAATTGGAAACTTGATCGAAGGGTAACTAATTCACCTTACAGGTAATCGATCAGTTATGATTCAGTTAGCAGAACTGAATCATGATTCTTGGATGGTTAGCGATTCAGCTGGTGATGTGTTTTCTTGGAGACATGAGGGGTAACTGAATGGGTCGTAGTGTATAAAAGAAACATGCAGTGACTATGCGTGGTTGGTTGTTCTGAATGAAAAACGAGTTGAACTGTAAAGAAGGGAAAATTATAGTATGCATATTGTGAGACCAACAATATGCTCAGTGTGAGATAAAACTCAGAGATGAGTAACAGATGAGGAATAGACATAAGCGAGATGCAGTTTTTATTTTTGAGGCTTAAGCGAGTGAAGAAGAGAAAAAGTGGAGTGGAAGTGAACAACCCGATGAGAAGAACTTTGACATGGTGAAGAGTGTTTGCACTCTTTTCGTCGATGTGTGAGCAAAAAGTGAGTGCTTACATGCCTAGTTGGGCTCTGCTAGTCATGACAGCTGTATGTAAAGAGGTTAGAAAGAAAACAAT
>JZKD02S1156845.1:1216953-1238309 GCA_000966675.3 Picea glauca
CACATTTAGGTCTTTGACCAGCCTCCCCACGCAGATTGAGCTCGGATTTGATGTCAAATCGACTTGGGAGCCGATCCATTAGTGGTTGGGAGGCCGACCAGCTTCATAAATGCGGTGTTTGGCAGGCGCGTGGGTTTTGCACCCCACAGCCGCGCATATGCGCCCTGTGTACGAAGGTATGGTGCGCATGCGCTTGTTTTTCATGGGCGCGATGCGCTTTTGAATTTTTTAGCCAATTTTGTATAGTTTTGGCCCTTTTGTTGTGCTGTGGAGTTAATCCTTGTGCTGTGAATGACTGTTTTTCTGTGTTGATGATGCAGAGTTCTTGTCGCCCTGTGCGGACGAAATTTCAGTGATAACAAAGAGCATGCAAAGGAATTGTGCATGGAGGACGAACAAGGTTCTCAGATAGTATAAATACGTAGAACAAAGAAAAGATGGAGGCTACTATTGAGAGTGATTCATGCGTGTAGAAGGAGGCAGTGTGCAACAGCTGAAATACACAGAAGAAGAATGGTGCATTGAATGGACATGGCACAAAGATCATAAAAGAAAGAAGAACAGAAAGAGCAAGGCATGTGTGTAGGAAGACAATGAGACAAACAGATCAGGGTAGTGTAGCAGAACAGTGATGAGACTGGTAAGCCATTGATGAACATTATATCACTGTAATAAGTTTCAGTAGCAAAGATTTATAATCAGGGAGACAAGGAGGTGCTAGGGAGGATTGGTGTCCTCAGAGGTTCAAGTGGGTTATTGAACATAGGGATTTGTAGCTTCCATCTGGTTGCAGCAAGAAAATTCAGGGTGGCAGGGTGGTGCAAGGGAGAATTGTTGTTCTCTGTTATACAGGTTGGTGCCTGTGTGACTGGAAGTTGGTGCTTCCATCCAGTTGGTGTTGGAACACTCAGGGAGTTGGTGCTTCCTTCTAATGGGTGCTAGAGAAACCAGAGAGTTGTTTCTCTCAAACAAGTTGGTGCTTGTATAAGTGGAAGTAGGTTCTTCCATCCAGTCGGTGCTGGAACACTCAGGGAGTTGGTGCTTCCTTCTAGTCAGTGCTAGATAAAACAGAGAGTTGCTTCTCTCAACAAGTTGCATCTTTCAAAACAGAGGTTGTAGTCTCACAATGAGTTGGAGCTCATATGTATGATAATGTACAGAATGTAAATATTACTTATCATACCAAGAAGAAGAGGTTTTTACCGTTTATGGGTTTCCTCAGGAAATATCTGTCTCTGTATATTTCATATGTGTGACTGATGTCGAATGTTCTATTGCTTACCTTTTTGCATTATTGTGATTGGCATTGAGTGCTCTGTAAAGAGTTTAAAATAAGCATAATTATTTAAGCACGGTAACAACTGATTCACCCCCCCTCTTAATTGTCCAACAATTTGTATCAAAGTTAGTTCCTTTTATCTAAAGGTAGATCTGTAAGCTTAAACATGACAAGTCATGAAGGGAATTCAGTCACTAAGCCTCCTTTGTTTGATGGAATGATTTTTTCCTTCTAGAAGGTTAGAATGAGAACATACCTAATGGCCTTAGGTGATGATGTTTGGGATGTAGTAGAGACTGGATACATAAATCCTATTGTGCTAGCTTCTAAGGATGATAAGTTAGAATTTAGCTTTAATGCTAAGGGAATGAATTCTATCTTGAATGGACTTGCATAAGATGAGTTTGTAAAGGTGATGCATCTTCAAACTGCCAAATAAATGTGGGACAAACTCATTAGCAGTTATGAAGGTAATGAGAAGGTAAAAGATGCCAAGCTTCAAACCTACAGAGTANACTAAGCCTCCTTTGTTTGAGGGAACAAATTTTTCCTTCTGGAAGGTTAGAATGAGAACATACCCAATGGCCTTAGGTGTTGATGTTTGGGATGTAATAGAGACTAGATACATAAATCCTATTGTGCTAGCTTCCAAGGATGATAAGTTAGAATTTATCTTTAATGTTAAGGGAATGAATGCTATCTTGATTGGACTTGCATAAGTTGAGTTTGTAAAGGTGATGCATCTTCAAACTGCCAAAGAAATGTGGGACAAACTCATTAGCAGTTATGAAGGTAATGAGAAGGTAAAAGATGTCAAGCTTAAAACCTACAGAGTACAGTTTGAAAAGCTACACGTGAAAGAAGATGAAACCATTGGGAATTATTTTTTGAGAGTTGAAGAACTAGTAAATGCAATGAAAGAACTTGGTGAAAAAATTGAGGAACGTTCTTTAGTTCAGAAAATTCTGAGATCTCTGCCAGATAGGTTAAACCCAAAGGTCTCAGCTATAGAAGAAATTAATGATATAAAGGCTTTGGATTTTGATCAACTTCAAGGAACGTTGACTACATATGAAATGAGGATAGTTACAGATAAACCCACCTCTAGAGAAGCATCTTTTAAAGAAGATAAGAATGAAGATTCTGAGCTTGATGGAATTGAAGAAAACTTCGTGAGAAGACTAAAGAAAGGATCGGGAAAGTACCAAGGTAAGTTGCCCTTCAAATGTTTCAACTGTGGTAAGATAGGTAATTTTTCAAATAAATGTCCACACAAGAAACATGATCAGAACTATGAAGGTGAAGAGAAGTACAAATCCAAAAGATTTGATAGAAAGAAAAGTTTATATGTAGACAATAATGATGATCCTTCAAATGATGAAGACAATGACTCTTCTATTGGAAATAAACTAAATGAATTCATGCTTATGCCCAAAGAGTATTATGATAATAAAAGCACAGGAAGTGAGGCCAATGAAGAAGAAGTTGTGGTTGACATGGTAGGAGAACTGATCAATGCACTGGAAGAGATTGGCAGACTCTGAATTAAGAACAGAAAGAAAAAACAAATGCTAATACAGTTCAAGAAAGACAATAAACAACATGATGAAGACTTTTCCCTGCTAAAAGTGGAATTAGAAGAGGCAAAGAAAATCGAGGACATTCTGAAACAACAGTTATCAAAAAATAAGGTAAGATGTAAAGCTTTGGAAGAAGAAGTAGTGAAAACTAGGAAAGAGTTGGAGAAGTTTCAAGCCTTGTATCATCAGAATCTGTCAAGTATCAAAGCCTCAAAAGGATTAGCCACCATTCTGAATCAACAAAGGAATCTAAAGCTGAAAACAAGTTTAGGTTATGAAGAGGGATCAAGTAGTGGTCATCCAAGCAGCAAAGACTTCATCAAGTTTGTCAAATCTACAACCAATGATGACAACAAACCTACAGAAACAAAGGACGATAATCAACTGCCCAGGAGGAGTAAAGAAAAAGGTGCCAGAACTGAATCTGTATAACAAGGAAATAATGCACTCCTTGCTCAAGGAAATCATCAGCGTGGAAGAAATCGACCTACTTAAAGAAGACAACCACTTTCCAGGTACCAAGGATTTTTCTATGTATATTTTTTTTCTGTTCTAACTTTGGTCACAAAGTTGTAAACTGTCCTTTAAAATTTAGATATGAGAAAGCAAGACATTCAAGGTATAGATATCTGCCACAACAACAAATGAGACACCCAAGTAAAAAACCTCCATAGATTGCAAATCACTTGATGGCTGGGAAAAGGACACAGGTTAAGCATAACAATCGTTATGACTCTTTAATCAACGAACCAAAATGTTACATCTGTCATAACTATGGACATAAATCTATTGATTGTCCCTTAAAGAACTATGAATCAATATGAATTCCTCTGCTGAAAATGTCAAGGTTTGGAAGAAGAAAGAAAGTGATAAGTGTGGATTAGTGTCGTCAGCTCAAAAACAAAAGAACCCCTAGAATATAGATAGTAGATATTCCAAGCACATGATTGGAGAAAAGGATAAGCTTCTATCCATAAGTAAAAGAAAAACAGGAAATGTGATCCTTGAAAATGATGAACCAAGTAAAATAAAGGATAGAGGGATGGTGAGTTTGAGTAATGACAAAGGAGATGTCCAATACATTCTGCTTGTGGATGGTCTGAGACATAATTTTCTCAGTACATGTCAAAAGCATGACAGAGGCACTAAATAGGTGTTCACATCCAAAGAGTGTAAGGTAAATGTAAACTTAGGACAAGTGGTGAATAAAGGCATAAGGACAATTAATGATGTTGATATTGAATCCTCCCCTACAAGTAAAGAAGAAGACATAGATACAATAAAAGAATGTTCATTTAGCATCTATCCCATGGAAGAAGTAGAAGAAGAATCATGTCATAAGATGGAAGCTGAAGTTTTGAAGGTTGAGAAGTCAATCACTGAAAACAAGTTCTTAAACAACTCCATGACCCTGGATAAGCTCTTGGATAGTCATATATCACCAAATGGCAAATATGGTATTGGAAACAACAAGGAAGAAATCAGTACTCCTAAGAAACCTGATACAGGTCCTTCGTCTGTGAAAAAGAAAAGTAGGTATGAGAGTGTTTGTAGCGGTTTTTTCTTGTGATTGAATATGGTCATAAAAGCCTTGGATTGTATGCATCATGGAAGAAAAATGAAATTTCAGTAATAGAGATCGATGAGAATCAATGGGGAGATCCAAGGCTTGTTTGAAAAGTCCGGGCTACATTTACGCAGTGTTTCAAAAGGATGGTAGCATCTTCAACAACGACATTTTGTTTTACAAAATGATATACATGACATCCTGTCGAGATAACAAGCGGAAAGACCTTGTCAAGGAAAGCTAACCTTTTAGGAACAAAGGGGAAAAGTAGATAGAAGCAGAGAGAGAACAGTGACAGGGGGAGTCATCCAATTATGACAAGAAAAGGTTCATGAAGGAGTCCTAGTAAGAGAGGTGAGAAATATTGAGTATTCTACAGAGGATACAATGGAAGATGAACATGAACAGGTCCAAGAATCAGAAGGAGAAGACTCTAGTTTAGATACAAATATTCTGCA
This sequence comes from Picea glauca, assembly GCA_000966675.3. Classification (NCBI taxonomy): domain Eukaryota; kingdom Viridiplantae; phylum Streptophyta; class Pinopsida; order Pinales; family Pinaceae; genus Picea; species Picea glauca. Next base: position 1,221,838 of record JZKD02S1156845.1, read on the forward strand.
GGCCTCAAATAAGAGAGTTCATCCTGTCAAGGGGAGTTTGTGCAGATTTAATATCTGATATCTCCTAAAAATATTACAACAGCTTAGGGGGAGCATGTTTTCTTTGAAATTGATGTCCAAGGGGGAGAAAAGGAGTGGTCCAGTCCAAATGCTACAGTTGGAGCTCCAAACAGATTAGCGTAGTCGTTCAAGGTTTCCATCAATGCGAAAGGGGAAGATTGTTGGCATGTTTATAGGAAGAGTGTGTTTGTCATTGATGGCAAGATCAGAGTGTGTAGCAATGGAAAAAAAGGAACAATGTAAGCTCAGGAGGATTAGTGCAGAGTCGCACACAGTGCGTAGGTGTGCACCAGGGATGAGGTTAACTCATTGCCAAAGCTCAAGAGAGATAGCGTACTCAGGTTCTTAGATGGATCAAAGGTCGAGGCCTTTGACACTTAGAAATTATTTCAATTCAAGAGGATGTGTAAGCTCAGGAGGAGAAGTGACAGTGATCATTGGATCCCATTGAGAATTCCTGATGATCGTCAGATCTGAATTCAGATAGGTTGAGCACGTAGATAGAGGACAGATCTCGGGCGTTAGATCCGAACGCGAGGTCCGACCGTTTTTGGATCTAGGAGAACCTGCATGTTCTCTAAAGTGCAAGGTGAAGCAAGCTTACAAAATCTTGAAAGAAGGAGGACCATCCATCTTCGAGCAGGACACGTGGTCACAGATCATCATCTAGCTAACTAAAAGGTCAAAGGAAGGAAGTTCTCTAACCTTCCAACTTGCGATAAGATCTGGGCCATCAGATCTGGAGTAATTATGAAGGACCAACAACCGTTAGATATGGTGAAGTTGCAAGGAGGATAAGACCAAGAGTCATCCAACTCTCCAAAACTATGAAGGAATCCTGGCCATCCATCGAGGACAGTCATGGATCATTGGATCCAGAGGACACATGTCGAAAGATTGTTTCGCTGACTAGAAAGTCAAAGGAGCGAAGTGCTTGTTTGATTGGTGACTGGTCATTTCTAAAGGTCACACCGTCGAAGGCTTAAGGGAAGGAGCTAATTTCTAAGCTCCATCTTGACATTTGCAACTTGGAGTATCGAGACCCTTCATCACAGGAATAGTGATATGCGAGATCGTGAAAAGATCTAGACCGTCAGATCACTAAGAATTGTGGACCGCTGATCAGGCATGAAGAAGGCTTGTGAAGTGGAAAAATCATGATAATATCTGGATCGTTGATCCAAGAGGGGCACATGGTGATAGATCAAAGCACGATAGAAACATCAATATGATAAATTATGAAATGCCTTTTGGCGCAGCCTGTGGTCACTGTCGATGGTCATATGAGGGGAAGAAGCTAGCAGTGTTAAGCTCCATCTCTGAGTCTCGGTGATCGTGACTTGGAGCATCGAGACCCTTCATCATAGGAATTGCAATATGCAAGATTGCAATGAGATCTGGACCATTGGATCATTAGAGATCTTGACCGTTGATCAGGCTCGATGAAATTCATAAGTAAACGAAATACAAAGCGCCTTTTGGTGCAGCCTGTGGTCACCGTCGGTGGTCATGTGAGGGGAAGAAGCTAGCGGTGCTAAGCTCCGTCTCGGAGTCTCGGCGATCGCGACTTGGAGTGTTGAGACCCTTCATCACAGGAATGTCGAGATGCAAAATCATGAAATTCAAATTATGTTTAGCACTCGATCACAGCTAGTCGGCATATGAGATAAACACAAAATCCTGTGAATTTAATCCAACAGTGTTGGTTAACTGAAAACTTGATCAAAGGGTTACTGTTTCACCTCATAGGTAATCGATCAGTTATGATTCAATTAGCAGAACTGAATCATGATTCTTCGACAGTTGGCAATTCAGTTGGTGATGCGTTTTCTTGGAGATTCGAGGGGTAACTAAACGGGTTGTAGTGTATAAAAGAAACATGCAATGACTGTGCATGGTTGGTTGTTTTGAATGAAAAATGAGTTGAAATGTAAAGAAGAGAAAATTAAAGTATGCGTAGTGTGAGACCAACAGTATGCTCAGTGTGAGATAAAACTCATAAATGATTAATAGATGAGGAATAGACAGAAGCGAGACGCAATTTTTCTTTTTGAGGCTTGAGCGAGCGAAGAAAAGAAAAAGTGGAGTGGCAGTGAACAACTTAATGAGAAGAACCATGGCATGGTGAAGAGCATGCAGAGGCACTATGCATGGAGGATGAAGAAGGTGCTCAGATAGTGTAAATACACTGAATAGAGAAAAGATGGAGGTTGTTGTTGAGAGTGATTCAGGCGTGTAGAAGGAGGCAGTGTGCAGTAGCTGAAATACACAGAATAGGAATGGTGTATTGAATGGACATGGCACACCGAGCATAAAAGGTAGAATAATAGAAAGATTGAGGCATATGTGCAGGAAGACAGTGAGGCAGACAGAGTAGGGCAGTGTAGCAGAATAGTGATGAGGCTGGTAAGCCATTGAGGAACATTATATCACTGTAATAAGTTTTAGTAGCAAAGATTTATAAATAGGGAGATAGGGACGTACTAGGGAGGACTAGTGTCGTCAGAGGTTCAAGTGGGTTCTTGAACATAGGAATTTGTAGCTTCCATCTGGTTGCAGCCAGAAAATCCAAGGTGGCAGGGTGGTGCAAGGAAGAATTGTTGTTCTCTGTTATACAGGTTGGTGCCTGTGTGACTGGAAGTTGGTGCTTCCATCCAATTGGTGTTGGAACACTCAGGGAGTTGGTGCATCCTTCTAGTGGGTGCTAGAGAAATCATAGAGTTTTTTATCTCAAAAAAATTGGTTCTTGTATAAGTGGAAGTAGGTTCTTCCATCCAGTCGGTGCTGGAACACTCAGGGAGTTGGCACTTCCTTATAGTCGGTGCTAGAGAAAACAGAGAGTTGGTGCACTCAGCAAGTTGCAGCTTGCAAAACATAGGTTGTAGCCTCACAATGAGTTGGAGCTCATATGTATGATAATGTACAAAATGTAAATATTACTTATCATACCAAGAAGAAGAGGTTTTTACCCTTTATAGGTTTCCTCATAAAATATCTGTCTCTGTATATTTCATATGTGTAACTAATGTCGAATGTTCTATTGCTTACCTTTCTACATTATTTTGATTGTCATTGAGTGCTCTGTAAAGAGTTTAAAATAAGCATAATTATTTAAGCACAATAACAACTGATTTACCCCCCCCTCTCAGTTGTCCAACAATTGGTATCAGAGCTGGTTCCTTTTATCTAAAGGTAGATATATAAGATTAAACATGACAATTCATGAAGGGACTTCAGTCATTAAGCCTCCTTTGTTTGATGGAACAAATTTTTCCTTCTGGAAGGTTGGAATGAGAACATATCTAATTGCCTTAGGTGTTGATGTTTGGGATGTAGTAGAGATTGGATACATAAATCCTGTTGTGCTAGCTTCCAAGGATGATAAGTTAGAATTTATCTTTAATGCTAAGGGAATGAATGCTATCTTGAATGGACTTGCAGAAGCCAAGTTTGTAAAGGTGATGCATATTCAAACTACCAAAGAAATGTGGGACAAACTCATTAGCAGTTATGAAGGTAATGAGAAGGTAAAAGATGCCAAGATTCAAACCTACAGAGTACAGTTTGAAAAGCTACAGATGGAAGAATATGAAACCATTGGGAAGTATTTTCTGAGAGTTGAAGAACTAGTAAATGCAATGAAAGCACTTGGTGAAAAAATTGAGGAACCCTCTTTAGCTCAGAAAATTTTGAGATCTCTGTCAGATAGGTTCAACCCAAAGGTGTCATCTATAGAAGAACTTAATGATGCAAAGGCTTTGTCTTTTTATCAACTTCTAGGAACATTGACTTCATATGAAATATGGATAGTTACAAGTAAACCCACCTCTAGAGAATCATCTTTTAAAGAAGATAAGAATGAAGATTCTGAGCCTGATGAAATTGAAGAAAAATTCATGAGAAGACTAAAGAAAGGATCAGGAAAGTACCAAGGTAAGCTTCCCTTCAAATGTTTCAACTGTGGTAAGATAGGTCATTTTTCAAATAAATGTCCACACAAGAAACATGATCATAACTCTGAAGGTGAAGAGAAGTACAAATCCAAAAGATTTGATAGAAAGAAAAGTTTATGTGTAGACAATAATGATGATCCTTCAGATGATGAAGACAATGACTCTTCTATTGGAAATAAACTAAATGACTTCATGCTTATGTCCAAAGAGTATTATGATAATAAAATCATAGGAAGTGAGGCTAAAGAAGAAGAATCTATGGTTGATATGGAAGGAGAACTAATTAGTGCACTGGAAGAGATTGACAGACTCAGAATTAAGAACAGAAAGAAAAAACAATTGTTGATACAGTTCGAGAAAGACAACAAACAACCTAATGAAGAATTTTCCCTACTAAAAGTAGAATTAGAAGAGGCAAAGAAAATCAAGGACATTCTGAAACAATAGTTATCAGAAAAGAAGGAAAGATGTAAAGCTCTGGAAGAAGAAGTAGTGAAAACTAGGAAATAGTTGGAGAAGTTTCAAGCCTTGTATCATCATAATCAGTCAAGTATCAAAGCCTCAGAAGGATTAGCCACCATTCTGAATCAACAAAGGAATCCAAAGCTAAAAACAGGTTTGGGTTATGAAGAGGGATAAAGTAGTGGTCATTCAAGCAACAAAGACTTCATAATGTTTGTCAAATCTACAACCAATGACGACAACAAACCTGTAGAAACAAAGGAAGATAATCAACCACCCAGGAGGAGTAAAGAAAAAGGTGCCAGAACTGAATCTATAGAACAAGGAAATAATGCACTCCCTTCTCAAGGAAAGCATCAGAATGGAAGAAATCGACCTGCTCAAAGAAGAAAACCACTTTCCAGGTACCAAGGATTTTTCTATGGATATTGTTTTTTCTGTTCTAACTTTGGTCACAAAGTTGTAAACTGTTCTTTAAAATTTAGATATGAGCAAGCAAGAAATTCAAGGTATAGATATCTGCCACAACAATGAATGAGACACCCAAGTAAAAAACCTCCACAAATTGCAAATCACTTGATGGCTGGGGAAAGGACACAGGTTAAGCATAACAATCGTTATGACTGTTTAGTCAATGAACCAGAATGTTACATCTGTCATAACTATGGACATAAAGTTGTTGATTGTCTCTTAAAGAAATATGAATCAGATTTGAATTCCTCTGCTAAAAATGTCAAGGTTTGGAAGAAGAAATAAAGTGATAAGTGTGGATTAGTGTTGTCGGCTCAAAAACAGAAGAACCATTGGAATATAGATAGTAGATGTTCCAAGCACATGACTAGAGAAAAGGATAAGCTTTTGTCCATAAGTAAAAGAAAAACAGGAAATGTCATCCTTGAAAATGATGAACCAGGTAAAATCAAGGATAGAGGGATGGTGAGTTTGAGTAATGACAAAGGAGATGCCCAATACGTTCTGCTTGTGGATGGTCTGAAACATAATTTGCTTAGTACAAGTCAAAAGTGTGACAGAGACAGTGAAGAGATGTTGATGTCCAAAGAGTGTAACTTAAATGTAAACTCAAGACAAGTGGTGAATAAAGGCATAAGGAAAATTAATGATGTTGATATTGAATCCTTCTCTGCAAGTAAAGAAGAAGTCATAGATACAATAAAATAATGTTCAGTTATCATCTATCCCATGGATGAAGTAGAGAAAGAATCATGTCATAAGATGGAAGCTAAAGGTTTGAAGGTTGAGAAGTCAATCACCCAAAGCAAGTTCTTAAACAACTCGATGACCCTAGATAATATCTTGGATAGTCAAATATCACCCAATGACAAATATGGTATTGGAAGCAACAAGGAAGAAATCAGTACTCCTAAGAAACCTGATACAGGTCCTTCGTCTGTGAAAAAAAAAAGCAGGTATGGGAGTGGTTGTAGTAGTTTTTTCTTGTGATTGAATATGGTCATAAAAGCCTTGGATTGTATGCATCATGGAAGAAAAATGAAATTGTAGTAATAGAGATCGATGAGAATCAATGGGGAGATCCAAGGGTTGTTTGAAAAGTACAAGCTACAATTACGCAGTGTTTTAGTAGGACAACAACATCTTCAACAAAAACATTTTTTTTTACAAAATGATATACATGAGATCCTATGGAGATAAAAAGAGGAAAGACCATGTCAAGGAAAGCTAACCTTTTAGGAACAATGGGGGAAAATAAATAGAAGTAGAGAGAGAACAGTGACAGGGGGAGTCATCCAGTTATGAAAAGAAAAGGTTGATGAAGGAGTCCCAGTAAGAGAGGTGAGCAATATTGAGTATTCTACAAAAGATACAGCGGAAGATGAAGATGAATAGGTCCAAGAATCAGAAGGAGAAGACTCTAGTTTAGATACAAATATTCTGCAGGCCTCAAATAAGAGAGTCCATCCTGTCAGGGGGAGTTTGTGCTAATTTAATATATGATATCTCCTAAAAATACTACAACATCTCAGGGGGAGCATGTTTTCTTTGACATTGATGTCAAAGGGGGAGAAAAGGAGTGGTCCAGACCAGATGCTATAGTTGGAGGTCCAAACAAATTAGCACAGTCATTCAGGGTTGCCATCAATGCCAAAGGGGGATATTGTTGGCATGTTTACAGGAAGAGGGTGCTTGTCATTGATGGCAATATCAGAGTGTGCAGTGATGGAAAAATAGAAACAACGTAATCTTAGGAGGATTAGCATAGAGTCTCACGCAGTACATAGGTGTGCGCTAGGGACAAGGTTAATTCATTGCCAATTCTCACGAGAGATAGAATACTCAGGTTCTTATATGAATCAAGGGTTGAGGCCTTTAACACTTAGAAATTATTCCAAGTTAGGAGGATGTGTAATTTTAGGAGGAGAAGTGACAGTGATCATTGGATCCTATTGAGAATTCCTAATGTCCATTAGATTTGAATTCAGATAGGTCGAGTGCGCAAATGGAGGACAGATCTCAGGTGTTAGATCCGAGCGCAGGGTCTGACCATCATTGGGTCCAAGAGAACTTGCACATTCTTTAAATTGCAAGGTGAAGTGGGCTTACAAAATCCCAAAAGAAGGAGGACCGTCCATGTTTGGGTAGGACACAAGGTCAAACATCATCATATCACTAACTGAAAGGTCAAAGGAAGGAAGTTCTCTAACCTTCCAACTCACGATATACGAAATTGCGATAAGATTTGGGCCATCAAATCTGGAGTAATTACGAAGGACCAACAACCATTAGATATGGTGAAGCTGCAAGGTGGATAAGACCAAGAGTCATCCAACTCTCCAAAATTGCGAAGGAATATTGGTTGTCCATCGAGGACTATCGTGGATCGTTGGATCCAGAGGACACATGTCGAAATATCGTTTCACTGACTGGAAAGTCAAAGGAGTGAAGTGCTCATTTGATTGGCGACTGGTCATTTCTCAAGATCACATTGTCGAAGGCTTAAGGGAAGGAGCTAATTGCTAAGATCCATCTTGGTGTTTTCAACTTGGAGTATCGAGATCCTTCATCACAGGAATCACGATATGTGAGATCACGAAAAGATCTGGACCATCAAATCACCAAGAATTGTGGACCGTTGATCAAGAATGAAGAAGGCTTGTGAAGTGGAAAAATCGCGATAATATCTAGATTGTTGATCCAAGAGGGGCATGTGGCAATAGATCAAAGCACAACAAAAACACCGATATGCGAAATTACGAAAAACCTTTTGGTGCGGCCTATGGTCACTGTCGATGGTCACGCGAGGGGAAGAAGATAGTGGTGTTAAGATGCATCTCAGATTCTCAATGATCACGACTTGGAGTATCGAGACCCTTCATCATAGGAATCGTGATATGCAAGATCGAGATGAGATATGGACCGTCAGATCATTGGATATCTCGACCGTTGATCAGGCTTGATGAAGTTCATAAGTTCACAAAATACGAAGCGCCTTTTAGCGCAGCATGTGGTCACCACCAGTGTTCATGTGAGGGGAAGAAGCTAGTGGTGCTAAGCTCCATCTCAGAGTCTCAGCGATCATGAATTGGAGTGTCGAGACACTTCATCACAGGAATGTCGAGATGCGAAATCACGAAATTCAAATTTTGTTTAGTGCTCGGTCACAGCTAGTGGGCATATGAGATAAACACGAAATCCTACGGATTTAATCCAATGGTGTTGGTTAATTGGAAACTTGATTGAAGGGTTACTATTTCACCTCACAGGTAATTGATCAGTTAAAATTTAGTTATCATAACTGAATCATGATTCTTGGATGGTTGGTGATTCAATTGGTGATGCGTTTTCTTGGAGATTCGAGGGGTAACTGAACGAGTTGTAGTGTATAAAAGAAACATGTAGTGACTATGCGTGGTTGGTTGTTCTGAATGAAAAATGAGTTGAACTTTAAAGAAGGGAAAATTACAGTATGCACAGTGTGAGATGAAACTCAGAGATGAGTAACAGACGAGGAATAGACAGAAGAAAGATGGAGTTTTTCTTTTTGAGGCTTGAGCGAGCGAAGCAGAGAAAAAGTGGAGTGGAAGTGAATAACCCAATGAGAAGAATCATGGCATGGTGAAGAGCATAAAAAGGCACTATGCATGGAGGACGAAGAAGGTGCTCAGATAGTATAAATATGAAGAACAGATAAAATATGGAGGTTGTTGTTGAGAGTGATTCAGGCATGTAGAAGGAGGCAGTGTGCAGCAGCTGAAATACACAGAAGAGGAACGGTGCATTTAATGGACATGGAGCACAAAGCATAAAAGGAAGAAGAACAAAAAGAGAAAGGAATGTGTGTAGGAAGACAATGAGGTAGACAGAGTAGGGAAGTGTAGCAGAATAGTGGTGAGACTGGCAAGCCATTGATGAACATTATTGGGTAGGTGATGCGCATAAATCCAGGTGGCATGTGTCTCGTTAAGTTTGAATCCACGCCACCATGGATGAGTCACCGTACCTCGTCACATCGCGTAGACGACTTCTATGTTCCTTAGATCTCATGGATAAAATCCGGTCACGTAGACCTATAGATATATGGCTCTAGTTACCTCAAGGTTTCGACGTTCTGGAGTGTTGCTATGCAAAATCCTCTTACCTTCCGAAGCATCCAATCTCCGAATTAGAGGGACTAGTGCCACATGTCCCCAATATATCAATGATTGGGAAATGATCTGAGGGATCCCGTGATCTACAGTGTTGGGTCCTTTGTGGATCCGACCTTTGGGGTTTCAGGCCTCGTTTTAATTTGTGAGATATGTTCACCCAACCACCTAGGAGCTTCCTATCACTAGTCAATCTCACAAAATACCGAGTCTCCCAGTTACCTTCGGTCCGCATAAGGCTTGTAAGGTCGGTATTACTCCGAAGTCCTAGAATTTCGGAGATATGAAGCCAAGAGGACATAACTTCCTTAATCTTAGCCCAAGTTTCCTGGGTATTGGTCATATGGGTCCTTTCAAACGGATATCGTCTACTCATCTTCTAAACGAAGGGACCTCCCCTTTTAAAGGCTTCCACTTCCTCTAGCCTTCCAGAGCTTGTCATGAAATGGTTAAGGACTTGGGTTTGAAATCCCAGTTGTGCGGCAATGATTCTGAAATAGGTTTCCTTTTCAGACAGATAGGTTCGGGTCTAAAGTACATCTCCCATCTCGACCTTCATAACATCTTATGCCCTAGGAAGCCTGCAAAGATAAGTTTGGCATTCAAACTATGGGTCAAGGGTGTAGTTTTTCAAAGAGAAGGAGGCATGTACATACCGTAAACATTCCACACAGAAAATATTTATAAGTACACATATGCATGAATACAGGCATTCATCCATTATTCTAGCCCAACACATAAAACGGGGAAAATACTTATCAGAACTAGACAATGTGAAGTGGCTACTAAAAAGGGTGCCTATTTCCACCCAACCATAGGATCAATCACTCCAAATAGATTTACCACTAGCCACCCCCGTTCTAGACCATGATGCTCTGCAACAGAATCTATCCTTCCGGCTCAGCAAAAATAGGGATGTAGGTTAGTATCCTCCTCTCGCAGGATCTTGGCAATGGTTTACATGATACCAAGGAAGGAGAACCGAAATCATTTATCATATTGTATCATAACCTTATCTTCCAATTCCTATGACTAGAACACTTATTTTCCAGTTCTTCCTTGAACCTGAAAGATTCCTCTCCTCTGCACTCTTTACAGGTCTCCCTCTATCCACCACACCTTCCCTTCATTCCTCTTCCAACAAGTTTGTGTGTGGCTAAAATTCCTAGCTCGCGGTGAAGTCTGAAAGCCTTACATATGGGTTCTCTACCCAATCCCCTCATTAACTCTTGAGGAGGTCTTCCAACCTACCAGCCTGACTATAATTCATTTATGGGTCAGAGGAATGTTTTAGTCTTGAGAAATTAAATCCAGTAAGTATTGGTTTGGTGAAGGTTAGCGCAACCATTCCTAGTCCCTTTCACCATAACTTTTCATAGAATTCGTGGTCTTTCTTAGTACACCCCCCTTCTAGTAGTCATGCAACACTTATCCATTTTCTATTAAATAAAAAAAATTACATTCATATACCTTTCATACAAAGGTCCCTCGAATCAACATTCACACATATGGATTTTTCTATAGTCTCTTGGCCATTATAATTATATTTACAAGCTAGGGGAAACAGGGTGTTACATTATCCAACTCAAAGTTTGGGATTGGATAGAACCTGGATTTAATCATTTCAACCACCTGCACCTAGTCTTGTAGTGTTGTGTTGTGGGTTTCCCACCATTGTGTAGGTGTACCTCATACTATGAAATCCATGGCCTAAACCTATTGATATTTTTGGACAATTTTCACCATTTGTACCAAGAAGGCCTCCAACGGCCCCATCTCATCAAAGCATGGTGCATCAAATAACTCAGAGTCAATCCAATGTACTACTTTAGTTATTCTTGCACACTTGCAGGTAGAGATCTCATACATTTTCTACTGCCACCTTTCTATGGCATCATCAGAATCAATATCATAGGAATTTACAATCCTCCAACTTAGTTCCCCATCCATTGTGGGATTGACATAATCTTCCCTACATCTCATGACCTTGTATATATTCTCAATAATTGAGCTTTGCACATCCTCATCTTCTGACTCATTGTATCTATCCCCTTCATTAGGATCTAAGCATGTGACCACATGTAGGGTGTCCACCTGAAATAACATCTATCACTTATTCAAATTCAACTCTTCATTTTTCTCAAAGGCCCAATCAATACCAACTAAGGCATGGTAGGGATCAGAATCATCCATAATATCTATCAATTCAAATTCAAACTTTGTCTTCAACCCTTCTATTTTCACTTCAACTTTCTCCAAATGACCTATAAGGTAGATCCAATACTGATTTTCCAACCTCAGTTGAATGGGAAACCAAACCAAATTTGGTTTACCCATAAATTCCCATGACTTGTTCGGTAGGATGTTCACGTCGAAGCCCAAATCCAACATGACTCCATAAATTTCATAATTCCCAAGTTTAGTTGTCATCTTGAATTCTCTGCTTGTGTGCTTCTACTTACTGACCTGACATAGATCCCTTTCTAGCAAGGAAGTTGATATCTCTCTCTCCATCCTTTCTCCCCCCATGTAAGTTGCTAACATCTGTGTTAACTTTCATGTAGCATCATGATCATTTAACAATCTCAAACAACAACGTAATAAGTTACTTACTCGATCTTCAATCTATATTTCATGACCCAAGTTGTGCAATACTTATTTACACATCATGCATTTCAACTCCTCATGGCGATGTTCCTTGATCTCTCTTTGTTCAGTGTGTCGAAACTCCTCTTGTCTACTTGCTTCTTCCAATGACCTCTACATTACATGTTGTATTTATTCATGCAACCAGGCTTCCTCCAATGACCTTTTCATGGCATGTTGCAATTATTCATGGGTGTGAGCCTCTTCCACCAAACTCTGTGTCACTGATTGAAATTATTCATGAATCCGGGCCTCTTCAAGCGACCTTTGTGTCATGCTACAAATGATCTTGTGCTCTCTCTTCTTCAATGGCCCTTTGTGCATCACACAAAAAATCTTCTACTGAACAACATCAAACTTTTGAGGGGCTTGTGCTACTTTCCTTATCTTCCCCTTCGACCTTTGACAGAGGATTTCACCATGTTCGAATTCCATGCATGTCTTTTCTCTACCTCAGGTTATCACCCAAACATCTACCTCACCATCCTTTTTTTATTCTTGTGCAACTCTAAAATCATCATGTTGCAATGTATCTTCTTCTCTTCCCATTTTTTCAGTATGTTGGGATATTCCTCTATAATGTTCTCTAGGTTGTAACAGTACCCACATGGAGTGCACAGTTCAGTAACCATGAGTGATCCTGGGTGTATCAAGGAAATCAAGCATGCCATAATCATCCCTCTCATGGACAAGGCTAGAATAGGTCATTTTGTTGAAGACCAAATTCTAGAGGCCATCGGTATTGATTACATTGATGAAAGTGAAGTGTTCACTATTGTAGATGAAATGCACCATATCAACAAACATAATTTATGTATGCCTTTCATCTGTGGTTGCCAGAACCTTGGTGAGGCACTGAGAAGGATTGTTGAATGAGCTGCTATGATCAGGACTAAAGGAGAAGTCGGTACTGGTAATGTTATTGAGGCAGTAAGACACGTGAGGTCTGTTTTGGGTGACATACATAAGATTTAGAGCTTGGATGTTGATGAAGTTTTTTTTTTGCCAAATAAATCGTTTCCTGTTGTGAATTTTGCAGCTGGAAGTGTTGCTACTCCTGTTGATGATGCCTTGATGATGAATCTAGGTTGTGATGGAGTTTTTGTAGGTTCAAGCATGTTCAAAAGCGAGGATCTATCTCATCAGGCTCGAGAAATTGTACAATCTGTAACTCACTATAATTGAGCAAATGCACATGGAATATCACGAAACATGTAGAGAAAGAATGGGTAGAATGGGTCGTGAATTTGGTTTTACTGACTGGTGATTTCCCCAGAAACAATGTCACTCTGAAGAAATCCATTTCGACAGGCGAATCTGAGGTTTTCCATCATCAAACTTGCGTTTCAGTTGTGGATAGAGTGCATATTCTCAGAGCCAACTTTTTCAACTGCCACCCATATCAAGTACTGTAATTCTTGTTTTTCTCCTTCATACTAGTATATGCAATGGCTTCCTTGATAAAAAAAATTGTTAAATATGTCATTCGCAAATATTTTGTTTTCGTTGTTTGGTTGAGGGTTATTAGCCCAAGTTTTTTATTTTTTTGAAAGCCACGATGTATTAAACACACATTCCATTCTATCAGGAACAAAACAGAGAATTATTGTACTGTACTATTTAAAGTACATCATAATCCAAGGAACCATTGCCCCAATTCGGACAAATATAAATATATATATATATATATATATATATATATATATATATATATATATATATATATATATATATATATATATATATATATATATAATAATAAATTACAAAATTAAAAAATAAAATTAAAACACAACAAGGTTTGGAATGTACGGAGCACCTAATAAACAATCTTGTGAGCACTGGCCTCTTCATGGTCAACACATCGAGAAAACCTATCAAAAGCCAAAGAAGCAATCCATGCAATCAGTTGAGGTTACAAAGACAAGTTAGTTTGGAGGAAAGATTTTGTATTTGTGGGAGGTGTGGTCCTCTAGAGTATTGGACGAATTCCATTTGCATATCTAGACTTATAAATACATCTACCACGTGGCTCACAATGCACTTTCTTATGCAATAAATGATGAATTTTCGTGAGTTTTGCGTCAGCAGATGGAGTATTTCTCTAGCGACTCCAATATAGACAACTTTGACACGACAACGAGGGTGCAGTACACTGTCATTACAGTCAATAACACATTGGGATCATGTCTTAATGGTTTGGCTTGCAAGGTATTTTGCATCAGAAAGAAACTGGAAATTGGCCCATAAGCTTTATGTCAATTCTTGTGCTTATGTTGGATTTTATGCAGAAAGTTGACTCATTTTTTTATGCTCACTGAATGTCTCTATTATACACAATGCTTCATTACACTAATGTTTTTGATGTCAGAATCATTTTCTTGATTGTTGTTACTTGATTCTTAGGAACGCTAGAATTGAATGCTTTGAATATTCAATTATATCTGACGATGTACAGGTCCGATCATGTAGAAAACCAATTGAGATTAATGCAAAAAATCGACGAGAATCATACTCTGACCCAAATTCCAATTGCTTGAATAAATTTGACAATGGATCTAAGAAGCATATTTAAACTTTTACAACTTTAGTGACATGGATCAGCAAGCAACTGAATATTTGATAACGCCGAAACAATATTGTTATTAAAATGTTTTGCAAAGACTGCTAAGGAATGCAGATCCACCTTTGATTTCAAGTGTTTTGTTTTTCTCTTTTGCATTTTCTTTTGGTGTGTATTATCAGAATAAAACAAAAACTATAAAAATTATAAAACCACTAAAAATCAAAATTATAAAAATCATAACATTACAAAATCCATAAAAATTATAAAATTCAAAATATTGCAAATGGACATTCTCTAATTCCTGAAAACAATATTCTTAACGCTAATTTGTTTTTATTGAATCACTTCAAACAACAATCAACAATGGAATAAGCACACAACAACAAGGTATAAGAATGCATTTTATTTCTTTTACTTTGCCGCATTCGTACTTATTTTTGCATGTTATGTTTTCTTCGAACATCTCACAAGTTTTCATGTAGAATTTGTACTAAGTTTTTTCAGGTGCACGGTCGATCACATCTTGCTGCTGAAGTGATTTTCTAGAATCACAAAACTTTTAAAAGAAAAACATGCTTTCATGACTGCTTGAAGGAGCTGAATCTTATCACACACATCATGAAATTTGTTGTTACACAAAACCTATCCATACAACCATTCCATGTCATGAATTATTTCCTTGCATCTCTCCTTCAAAAGCGCATTGGTCATCCCTGTGATGAGGTCTATCTTCCATTTCCTTATCCTCCATGATTTCGCACGCGCCTATATTTCCAAGTTTCATACATCTCTTTATATTCTTTAGTTCATTTTTCCTTGTCAATAAAACTATCCAACTCCCTTTCCATGATTATATTGCCTTTCCATAAACGTTGTTACTATTGAGATCGTTCATATAATCCTACCAAATCTTTTTGTAAAAACTCGCATTGACTGATGTGGGATTCCTTAAGGCCCACCTTTCAACAAGTCTTGCCCCATCAACCTCAACACCTTATCTGTGATATAGACTAGAGTCCATTTGAGTAACTAGAGGCTTGCATGCCTTAATCGCAAGTTCTCTCGCTGACAATCATGGGAATACATCAATGTCCCTTGATCGTCAGATCTTGCAAGTGGCTCAACATCAGCTCATTCATTTTCACTTCGCAAGATGTACTTGGGTACCTTGGTACTCATTGACATCAATGATGAGTTTCCTCGCATTGGTTAACGACACTCATCAATGGTCGGTAATCCAATGACTTCTCTTCATGCTCAACATCGACACATTTATTCACATGACTAGAATTGTACCATCGGATTAGCAGCGGGTGAAGACTATATACTTTTCCATGACTCCTCATCAATTACAACAACATGATGTCATCTATATGAGAGTACTACATTTCCACTTTCATACTTCTTTTTTCCATGATTCATCAGCAAGACTTCAGATTCCTCCACTTCACATTCTTTGATCTAGCAGCGATAACAGTCGCAGCTACAGTAGCAGTCACCTTTCACATGATCCTACAAAAGTGACATATTCCATGCTCTAGCAGCCACATCAACCATATTCCTATTGCATAGTTCATCAGCATTTTGGGTAAGTGGAGGTATGTTGTTTTCTACTCTTTAATCATGCAATTCCCTACATGCTAGAGTGAATGAATTTGGAAAAATCCCTCACCATGCTCCCTTTCCTTTTCACTTCTATGATTCATGCCACATTGCATGAGGACATGCAACCAATTTAGTTGAGGCGGGGGAACTATATTCGCTATCATCACTCCATTTTTCCACTACCATTATTCCATTTTTCGTCTCATTTAGCATTTACCAACATTTTTTTCCAACGATACTCTATTGCACTTTGCTTCATAAGCATTGATATAGATATTGGCATGATTCACAAATATGAAAAAGGTATTTCTTGTACTCAATTATGTTTCCTTATGCACATTGATAGCTTATCTATTCCAACAAGTAAATGAGTAAATTATTATCATAACAACAAGAGAACGAATAATGAAATGAATGTTGTTTACACAAGAACCAACATTTTATTATCATAACAGCAAGAAAACAAATAGCGACATGAATGTTGTTTACACAAGAACCAACATTCTCTATATTCATGGTTGTCACACAAGAACCAACCATAATAAAATGTCAGTTGTT
>JZKD02S1156845.1:1238359-1253582 GCA_000966675.3 Picea glauca
TATTTCCATCCACCTTTCCCTTCATCAGTCTTCACATTTCATCGCCCCATTAACCTTTCATGATACCATTTTCATAATTAAATATGGGTTAAACCTTATTATTTCCAAATCATTTGTTTTAGTATTAAAAGGGAATTTGTGATTAAATATTAGAAAATTGACATGTTTTCATATATCTCAAAAATGTGTGAGCTTTATAATGTGTAGGAATATGTGAAGGATTAATTCAAAAGACTTCTCGAATACTTCCTCCACCATTTCAAGATGTGAGGAGATAATTCATTCTTAATCCAAGGAGAAGATCATGGAGATTTGGTTGTCATATCTTATCCAAGATATATGAGAGATATGTGTGAGGATTTGAAGGGATTATATTTTGTAATAAAGAGAAATGGGTTGAGAGAAAAGTGGATCTGTAATTATGATATGTTTATCTTATTTTCAAATCTCTCATGTATAAAAGAGAGTGCCTTCTCTTCATGAAGGGGAGAGAATCATTATTATGTAGACTGAGAAGAGAATCATTATTATGTAGATTGAGAGAAGAATTATTATTATGTAGATTAAGGGAATTGTTATGAGATAGGTTCTTGAGGAGAATTGTTATGATGTAGATTGGATTCATGAAGAGACTCCTTTTGTAAACTTACCTGTTGAAGATTAATGCAAGTTTGGATTCAATGATTTTGTCTCTCTTAGAAGTTAACATTTGTTGATCTAAAGCTTCCATGTTGGCATCGGCAAGGGCCACCGATCCAACTTGGTAAGCTTATTGTAAATTGATAGTGTAGATTTTCATTTCATGTATTTGTTATTTTTATGTCATGTTATTTTGTTTGATTTCACTATTCGAATTTGTTGCAAAGTGTGGTAATGCAGGAACAATTGGATCTCCATATTTCACCATACATGATCTTTAATGGGAATCCCACTTGTTATTTTAGTTGTTTCAGGGGATAGAATCAAAGTTCATATTTTCCTTTCATGAGCCATCAATGAACATGTCCATCACCTGAGCAAGATCTTTTGCTTGTTTATGAGTTTTTCTTTCCAGCTTTCGAGTTGTGTGAAGATTGTTACTGTTAAGAGTGTGTTGGTTTCTAAATGGTTTTCTTATCTAATATATACTAAACATACATAGGAACCTATCTGTTATTAGCGCATATAGTGCATCAACTCTATTGATTACGAATCCCAGTTGATAATTTATGTTTGGTAATATAATATGCATATAATTGAACCAACAAGTCACATCAGCCTCTTCAGTGGATCCTTCAAATTTTACAACATCATTTCTGTCAAACAATCTCTCCAAAGGGACAATCCCCTTTGGAATATAGTTTCTAGGCAACTGAACAATATGATGGTCAGCAATTTTATTCATAAAAACATTAGCATGAGGGATTTCTTCAGAATACTGATCCTGATCAATATGCATATCAGAAAATTCACCCACAGTCTCAAGGAACATTTTTATCTTGATATCACCCTTAAATACCTTCCAATGTTTGACATTGTCAGGAATAGAGGGTCTATATTTTATATCCACCTCATACTTGAGTTTGGGGGGTGAAGGGACATTGAAATTACTCGTTGATACTGCCAATGAATCTGCCACAAAGTTCTCCTCTCTGGGAACAAATGAGATATTAAAATCCAGGAAGAAACTGTCAATCATATCCAGGAAGAAATTTCATTTATGTAGGCCCTTAGCCTGGGGTGTTTATCTTGGTACATATTTTTTACTTGATGAACAATCATCTCAGCATCTCCAAACACTACCAGCTCTTCAATATTCATGTCTTTGGTATCTCTCAAACCCAAGACAAAAGCCTCATATTCTACCACGTTGTTTGTTGTTTCAAAATCCAATTTGGAGGATAGAGATATGGTCTCTTGGGTAGAGGAAACAAAAACCACTCCAGCACCAACACCTTCCCTAGAAGAGGCTCCATCAAAAAACATTTTCCACATAGAGGTATTGGGGGAAGGATATTCACAGAAGGTAATAGGTCACCTTCTTATCTCAATAGGTGGTTGAGGAACATCAGTGAGTTGTAATATACTGGTTCCCAAATCAGTATCAATTGAGAAAATGGGGTGGTTGATGGGATTTGATTCATCATTGATAATGTAGGCAAGTTGTGCTTCTCTATGAAGCCTTCTATGTTCCCCTCCAAACATAGGAATGGTGGCATATGAAAGGTCCATTTGCGAATTCCCCCCTAGAGTTTTTATCCATGATATGGACAAGAGAATCCTAAACTTAGAAGGGACATCAACTACAACTATCTCCATGACCACACTCTTCATCGGAATATGGAATAAGGAGACAACGAGGTCCTTAATAACCCTAAGGCATTTAACCTTTCTCGAATCGAATGAATACAGGTCATAGTATGTTTTTGTAACCTCTAACCCGAGCTCATCCATGAAAATATTAGCCATGATATTGTGATATGCCCCTGAATCCATCAAGTAGTTGTGCAACACTTTGTCATGAATATTCAATGATGTATCAAAAGGAGATGAGGAATCATCTCTATCCTCTACCAAAGGCCCTAGTATGACAGTTGGCTTTTCATCTTGGAGGTTGACCGAGACTGTGGAATGAGGTGAAGGATCGGGCTGCAACATTTTAGAGAGGCACCTCTTGAAGTCCTCATGCTTGACTAACTCTGACAGAGGCACCGACATCCTAATTCTTTGAATCTCATGCTCAAATTTAAAAGACAAGGGAGGCTTCATAATCTCCTTCACTTCTGGGATAGGGATTTTGACCATTGGTTCGAGGTTTTGTGCCTTCCTTTCTTTAATATTGTCTACCACATCTTTAGCATGCTTCTCTACTCTAGTAGGCTAATCAAAAGTATCAGTATTTCCCTCTTTCTTTCTAGACCTCAGGCTATATCTATTTGGATTGTTGCTAGTCTTTTCCCCCTTGCTCAAGTCATTTAGTTGGTTATCCATGAGATACTCTTCACATGCAAATTGGGTTAAATGAGAAAATAAGGAGGAGTCTCCAAGACACTGGATTTCAGGATCGAGATCTTCTTCCTCTCCTTCTTCATTGGCAATAAGGTTGTTTTGGAGGGGAGCTTGAATTTTCTGATCATCCCTATTCCTGCTCCTTTGATATCTTTGGATGATCTGAGGGGAATTATTTGTCCTTTTGAAACTTCCCCTATTATCAGTAATTGGGGGATTCCTATAGCTCTTCTTTACTTCCAATTTCAACCTTTCCACATCAACAGAAAGTGATTTTACTAGCTTGGCCAATTCATCTACTTGAGGGTGGGCAGTAGAGGAACCAAAGGTTGAAGCTTCAGACCTTCCTTTTCTTTTGTCTTTATCAACCTTACTTCTAAGCTTGTCAACTGCCAATATATTGGACTCTACTTCAAGGGATGTATCCTACATGTGACCCAAGGAGGTAGCTCTTCTTTCTCTTAATAGAAGGCAGAAACCAGGATCGAAAGCGCTAGCATCAGTAATTTTGGCAGAGGTTTTTGTAGGTTTAATCTCGGTTGGAATTTTATTATACATTTTATTAAACCTCTTTGAGAAGTCAGAAATAGACTCCCCTTATTTCTTCTTAAGTGATCCAAACTCTATAATATAGTAGAGGACATATTTTTTATCCCCCCAATGTCTTAAGAATGCTTCATCGAGGGCTTCAATCTCATCAATAGATCCAGGATCCAAGGCCCTGAACCATTTCCTAGCCTCACCATCAAGGATATGAACAAAAAATCCCCATCCACAATGACATAATTATATGCATAACTATAAAAGGTTGCAAGGTGTTCTTTTTCAGTCATGTCTCCCTCACTCGTGAACTT
Organism: Picea glauca; assembly: GCA_000966675.3. Classification (NCBI taxonomy): domain Eukaryota; kingdom Viridiplantae; phylum Streptophyta; class Pinopsida; order Pinales; family Pinaceae; genus Picea; species Picea glauca. The sequence goes on from JZKD02S1156845.1 coordinate 1,242,202, forward strand.
GGGAAACTGCTTAAGGTAGCCACCATCTAGGAGAGCATTCAAAGGCTGCGGAAAAACAAGAGGGGCTTATCTAGAAGCCACTATGGCATCCATTCTATTTCTAGGAGGATTAGCACATGCCATGGGGATTTGAACTTGAGGAGAACCAAGAGGAGATGGAGTTGGTACAGGTAAGACTGGTGTTGTTCCTGAGTCTGTACTTAAGGCTTGAAAGTACAGTGTCAAGGCATATGAAAGTGGGTAATAGGTGTGGAAGAAGGAAGAGTAAACCTTCGGTAAGGGAAACTAGGGAAGATTTCTATGTTGGCACTTTCTAGATTCCAACTGTTCCTGGATAGCTATGTCTTGTTCAATGGCTATCCATGATCGTTCAAGTTCGGCCCAGTTAGTTGTCATTTTAAGAATAGTGTCGAAGAGGTTTAAGGTAATGTGTGTTTGATTCAGTAATCTGGGGTCAATGTTAGGTTGGGTTGGTACATGAACTGTCATGGAGGAATAGGAATGATAGAAAAGACTTTAAAAGCGATTAAGTGTTGTCTGAGTTGGTCGCATAAAGAGGACTTACGATTGTAGAAATAGCAAGTGGATACAAATCTGAGGCTCGTTCCCATAACTGTATTATATTTTAATAAAAGGTGTGAAGTGAGAGAAAAACATTTAGCTGTATATTACCCAAGGCTCCTGTCAAAGAGAGATCTCACATATAACAGAAGAGTAAATTAGTGAGGAAATAACTAATGTAACAAAGAATACATGTAGAATTCCGAAAATGCAGATTGGTCTTACACTGCTGATAGATGGTGCAGAGGAAAGACAATAAACAATTACAGTAAACCCAAATTCATTCATTATAGTGGTGGTCGTACTAAAGTATAACGAAGCACATCAATTATGAATATGAATTGAAATGAAAAAATGCGATACAGAGAAGCAAATTTGTAATACAGAAGTGACGGAATTGAGAATCTCCAGATCTTCTTGTATTAACTCACAATGTAAAAACTCTATTACAAATGACTCAAAAAAAAGTACAACCATGTTTATTTGTTTCTAAGATATATTTATACAATTTTTACAAAACAGATAGAATCTCAACAGCCGCAAAATTTCAGTTATGACCGAGAAGAGAGAAATCGCTCCATTTCGCCTACTCTGTCTTCACTTGGTGCTAGGTGTTTGCTGTCGCGCAGACTCGGTGTAGGTGATGCATCTTTCCACTAGCTGGGATATGAATTGTGATGGTTCTTCTTGACAGCTGGCCTCGACGAAGTAACATTCTCAGGGTAATTGCTACAACTTGTCTTCCATTTGTGAGGCAATGATGTCGAGGGCACTTAGTTGCGCGCTGGGTTTGATCATGTACTTATCAAATTGGACTATGTCCACCATATTCATCTGAGAGATGTCAGCCAAATCTCTTTCTTCCTTATCTTTCAGATCAAGTGAGATTTGTTCCACATTCATTTGCATCAATGCTTCAGCATTGTCTTTGTTGTCAATGCCTAGTAGCTCGCCATCTATATAATTAAAAGCTTCTTCGAGGGAGTTGGTTACCTTTTGGGTTTGTTCCTTTCCCAAGGCGATGTTGTGCTCCCAGTACTTCAACAGAATATTCCCTCGGGTTTTCTCCGAAGTGGCGAACCTGGAAGTACCCACCGAAACCCAGTTGTTCGTGGCTATTACTACTTCCTAGAAGGCGACCCGAGCCGCTTCTGCATCCCTTTCTCTGGTCAATAGGTTCTTGAAAACCTGATTTATCAACAAACAGTTTTCTCGGATCGTTCCCACCTTGGCAAGTAAATTTTGTTGTGCCAAAAAGATTCTACTCCAAATCTCGCTCGCTTGGGATTTAAATATCTCGATGTCTATCATTCTGCTCTCAGCGATCTCTACCTGAGCCTGCAACTATTTAATCAGACTCCTCTGTTGGCTCACTTGTGCTTGACCATCTTGGACCACCAACTGTGCTTGCTCAAGCTTGGCCTTCAGCACCTCTATTTCATTTTTTTCGGCCACTCTGGCCTGTTCTATTTCTACGCTTACTTGACCTTTAGCATTCTCAGCGGCTGTGGCCAATCTGGCTTCAAGGGTCCTGATTAGTCGATTTTTTCTTTTGAGTTGTTTCTTCAAAAGTCCGATCGAGAACTGATTTGCTGAGGCATACGCTCCCAATGTTCTTGCGATTTCAGTGGAGAATTGGTCACTTTTCTTATCTTTTCCATCGGTCATGATTTTATACTTTTTCGTAGTAGACCCTCCTTCTTGATAGAACTCTCTTTTCACTACAACCTTCCTCTTCTTATCAAAGAATAACTCATTCGGAGGGAGTTCTTCTGCTCTTATGGGCCTCAGTTCTTCATTAAATATCCATCCCTCACCGACATTTCCCTGTGTCAACTGCAAGGGTGTGACCGAGGTGATGGGTTCTCCGATTTGTTTTGTTGATTCTCCTAGAGTATCGACAGGATTCTGCTTCTTTGGCTGTCCTGGAGTCTTTATCTCGATCTTCAGATTCTGCTTCCTTGGTGGGTCCAGAGTCTTTACCTCGGTCTCCGGATTTTGTTTCCTTTGCAGGTCCAGAGTCTTTACCTCTGCTTCGGGATTCCTCGTTTGTTCCTCCTCATCTTGGTGTTTTCCAAGGTCCAGAGTTGTGTCTTCAGAACCTTCAACATCCTTCTGTTTCATCTCAGAAACACCCGGACTCCCACCTCGCAACACAGCGGGGAGACAACTTCGTCTATGTTCCTGGAATTTTAATACAACAGCTGTGTCTTCGGGTGCTAAGGATTGGATCTGGGCTAGAACTTCTTCATAAGACCTCGCCCCTCGGAAAACATCATCTGTGGGTGAATTATCATGCTCAAATCTCTTGAGCCCACAATTAACTAAATGGTTGCTCACAACCCTCTGTGGATCATGTTTCTTATATTCGATGGAGACCAAACTTAGGTCTTCCAGGGCTGCAACCTCGGCTTTGGCATGCCCGAAATCTAATAAATAATAAGAATTCAGCCGAATGGAAAAAGACGACCATACCTTCTTTGAGTACCCCTCCAATTACCGTTTGTCGGGCGACCTCGCGACAAGCCATCTTGTCGGGAATGAACAATGGCAGTGCATGAGGGGGAACAAAATCCCCGAAAACTCTAAAGTACGAAAACTATGCCAACACGTACCAGTCCTCTATGCTACTCATATTTGTTGCAATGTTGTCCGAGATACGAGGTGGTGGGTGGCCAAAAATGGTGATATGCAGGGGCACCATCACCCGGTTAAAAATTTCATATGTGAACTTTTCTGCTTTGTCTTCCCATATCTTTTCATGGTATACATGTATGGGTTTGTCTTCGACCAGAGTCTAGCCCTAGCTCATTAATGGAAAGGGTGTCATAGAAAAGATTGTGTCCATAATATACGCAGACATGAAGAACGATGACGCCTTCCCACTCTCCTTATGCTCCCGATAATCTGTGACCCGATTGGCCAAGATATCCGAAAGCATCCTCGCCCAGTTGAAAGAGCAACCTTCTGCAACTCGAAACATCAGAGGCACGCACACAAGGTAAAAATGCGATGTGTCCTCTCTCCCATATAACCGACAAGTCATCATGGCCACATATTTATACTGCGGTTTTAACGAAGCGATTCAATAAATGCCTTGGTCATTAGCTCTGAATTTTGCGGTGCGCGAAACCCAATCCTTTATCAAAGAGGACATGGTTTTATCATACTGAGTGCACTCCTTCTCCTTGAATTCCTCCAGGAACTCAGCGCCATATGTGTATTTGAACGTCCCAGGTAGCTTGTACATGGTCTACAGATGCTCAGGCCTAAAAGTCCCTATAGTGACTCTCTGCTTATTCATGATAGTCCTGGTCGGTATGTCTACATGATCCAACGCCCATCGGACCATGTCATAATAAGGAAGCAACCATGGCTGGGCTGCTACTCTGTGCATTCTGGACTGGATGACTATTTTGTATTTGGTGTTTAAATCATCATTTTCGTTGTCGTCAGATTCATCTGAATAATCCACCAATTCTGACTGCAGAATGTCTGAAACAAATGACTAGTTGGGGACAGAGTCGACACTTCGGGGCAAAGTGTTGGAGACATTGTCTAAGCCTTGTCCCACGACCTCAACATTCACCTTTGCTGCTTTCCACGGAGCCATAGCTGAAACTTGTGTTTTAGCTCTTCTACGATTGAACTGCGTATACATACAGAAATTATTTTACTCACAAGTGATGAGCTCTACGTGCTTATGAAATACGTTCGTTATAATGAAATGAAACTCTTACCTATATTTTAAAACTCGGTACTTTTCAAAATAAGCCTGTCAAATTGTAATTAGAAATAAATTTATTGCGTAAAATCTGATCTTACATGCGTAGATTTACCATATTTCTCCACGAATGTCATAAATTTCTGGTGGTTTAATAGTTAGTTGGAGTGTGGAGAGAAAAGGCTTCCTCGGGGAACGTGTAAGCCTCAATACATGGGATATATCTTGCTTTAGCTTAATTAATCCAATCTTTCCAACGTTAATCCATTCCTTGCTATTCGTTATATTGTGGATTTTCTTTTAACATTTTGAGTCTCCAACTCCCGAGACCGCGAGGACCGAATTAGGCTTAATTAAAGGTAATCGCGATTTGGGCATAATTAATTTTATAATCATTTTATTCGCCATATCGCAACTCGGAACTTTGAAGATAAGTTTCTGGGAGGTTTATACGCTGAGTTGGGAAACCGCGAGACTGTGATAACAAGACTTAGTTAAGAGGAGGGTAATCTTGGCTTAAGTGGTTAATTAATCGTGTTGTAATTTCATCGTGACTTCGTGAGTCGTGGTTTAGACGCTGCAACTTTTGAAAAAGATAGTGTCGAGTGGCGAAGTGACGAGAACAACTTCAACCACGGTTAGCCTTTTTGCCTTTAATCCTTGACCAGGCTCATCCCGAAAGGGCCTCGTGTTCTCGACTCTAGAGGATGTAAAAATAAAAATTTGGGTTCGACGAACGCCGAGGCGTAAAACCTCGATGATGTCTAATCATGAGTTAAAAATTTTACCCTAGTCATTGTCTTGAGTGAAAATTTAAAACGACTTCGCCGTTTCGGGACTCGGGATGTGTGAATTCATGAGTTATAGTATTTGGCCTACGAGATACCGAAATAGAACAAAAAGGAGGAAACCTTCTTATGAAAAGTAGGACTTATTTCGAGGGTAGAAGAATTATAGCTGCTCATGTGATCAAGCTCTTAGAGATTATCGATCTCTCGGAGGGAAAAAGAAAACCACTTTAGATTTGAAGCATCGAAATGAAAATTGTGATGAGTTAAAAAACAAGGGCAACTCCAACAACTGGGACTGTATTTCTAGGAGAAAAGGGCAACAACCAACTATTAGGGGACAAAGCTATAGGGATCGAGGGAACATAGATTTCCCCTTTCGTAAATGCAATGAATCTAATAGGGGGAGGAGTAGTAAAGCTTAGAGTAGGGAATTCTTCTAAGTTATTGGGTCTAAACCACTATAAAACTTCAGGGAAATTAGGGGTGTCAAAGATTTCTCCTTCCAAAATGAGACTAGGAGGGGAGGAATCAACAGGAAAAATCCCAAAATTTAAACTTCTGGGAACTCCCGCAGATGGTATAACAGGAGAATTAGAAGCAACTACTGGAGTTTTTAAAGAAAGATTAAAAAAATTACCAGAATCACCTGGTACAATAGTTGAAGTGCCTTCGTGAGGGGTCTTTCCCTTTCTGATAATTTTCTCTAGGTCAGATTCAAGTGTTGCTAGAGGCAGTTGTGGAGTAGACCTCATGAACTAAAATAGTGGAGTCGCCAAGTGCATGTTGCAATATTCAATAGTACTGATATATGATGCACCTTCGGAATAAAAAATTCTTTGTCGTTCTTACCCAAGGAAATGTCTTCAATTCATTCCCTAGCAATGACACCACAAATGTTAGCACTGAGAGTCACCCTCAGATTGCGGGAAAATAATCCTAGTACCCATCAGAGTGTTTGGTGTATGTTTGATTGATATGAGTGGAGGTCAAAATGGAGAAAACTCAATACAAGATTGATTTCAACACAGAATTGGACAAGAAATGCACAGGGAAGTGAGGGGCACATAAAATTCAGTTAGTGAATTGAATTTAAGTGTAATAAGAGGGAGGAATTAGTGAGAGAGGCAAAAAATACTTCTATGGGCATTAGGCCTTCAAGCATCTTGGAGAGGAAAATCTCAGACTCAAGAATGATCTAGAACTCAAGCTTCAGACATCAAAATGTGTCCAAATGACACAGTCAGAACATCATAACAATCAAACCTACATTATCATGAAACTACAAAAAATCAATTGGATCCTCCATGCCCGAGTGTTTTAGCATAGTTTTTATGAAGACATGGAAGGAGGTTGACTTCTATTAATGTGAAAGTATCAAATTTGATACATAACTACAGAACAATTCTGGTATAAAAAATTACAGAATAGGGAGCTCTACTCAACCAGTTGACAACCTTAACAAGATATCAAAACTACCTATTTATCCTCAAAACTATCTACAACCACTAGGAGCGCGATCAGGCCACTAATTCAAGGCTATCCATCTGCCTCTTCTTCTATCAGGCTGTGCAACATTCTTCTTTCAGACACGATCTCAGATTAGTATGGGCTTATAGGAAAATCCATCCACGGGGGAACTTTGGGCTGATAGTATGCCTCCACAGCCAGTTCTTTTAGGCTTTCCATTTGTGGGGTGAGACGAGGTTTCAACCACCATCTCCATTTAATTTAACTACTTTCATCGAGATCAGGATGATGCTTGACGCCTAAGGAACTGCTAGGTATTGCCAAAGGTCCTTTGAGTCAACTCGACACCTTGAAACCGTGATGGTCTCATTTTGCAACTAACATGGGCATCTTCGACCTTTGGCGCAACTCACTTGAACTCCACACCTTTTCTTTCATGTGACCTCAGGCCATGACCTAACGCTTATCTCCAAAGGTGTTGTGGGAGTTCACTTTTGGGGGAACATGCGCATTGCTTCATGCAAATACTCTGATTCTCAAAGCTATGAGTCCACTGCTCTCATAGACACATGCCCCATAAGATCTGCAGTCCAAATTTACTTCGTACTTCACACTTCATGAAGATCTCCTTTTCCCCACTTCAAAAATCTTAAAAGTCATTCCTGTGAACCCTCGGATTGGCTGCCATGTCCCACCTTCCAACCAATGGCTAGGATCCTTTTGCGGATATCGGCCTTCGAAAATCTTTGACACACCCCACTTCACAACTTCGTATTTCTGAATCGCGAATTTTCTTTACACGCGAAGATGAATGGTCCTCTTTGACTGACGATCAATGACTTAGATCATATCCTCGTTCAACTTAGGAGCTTTGGGACCTCAGAGATTTCAGGACTTTGAGCTTCGGAGAAAATTGAAGGGAGAAACACCCCTAATCCTGAAACCCAAAATCCAAATAGATCATGCCCATCCGCTGAGGAAGAATACATGACATTTGATTTTCATCTTTGGAATTTTGTCTGACATTTAAACTTCACGCAACCTTATAATTTCGATCGCATGAGGGCCGCAAATCTGAACCACTCCTAGAACCTCCACTACTGAAACATTGATCTTTCCTGTTGCTTGCGTTTCGATACCAAAATGGACTATTATGAAAGTTGTGCTTTAAGTCCATGGCTGTGGCCTTTGTGAACAAGGACTTGGACAACATTTTTGTGGGCTTGGGGAAACAGGAAGAATAGTGACTGCAACAAAAAGGCTTTGGGCCAAGACTTCTTACGGAAATGAGATCAAGGGAAATCAGGGTGCACAAATAAACAAGGGAAATAAAAAAACAATTTACCAATCGAAAGGGGAAAAACTTAAGACTTGGCCTGTGAGAGGGGGAGAGGGACAGGGAAAAATTATAGACTAAAATTATTATCAACAAAAACATATGGCCTTTGACAACCTTATGTGATAATAGTAAGTACATTAGATCCTGCACTGCCTACACCATTTCCAAACTGACCATCAAGAAGCAAGGATTCTATACTTTGTTGCCTACCCCTATTGAACCTTTAGAATCCATCTCCATGGATTACCTGTCGGGATTTCCTTCTACTAAGCATGGAAATGACTTTGTTTTCGTGTTCGTCGACAGATTCTCGAAGATGTCCATTATGGCGGCCTACAAGCAGAACATCACAACAGAAGACACTACTAAACTCTTCTTTGAACGAGTGTGGGTACACTTTGGGATCCCACAGTCTATCATCTTAGATCAGGACAACATGTTCCTCGGTACATTTTTTCTAGCCTTTGGTCAATGCTGGACACCAAGCTCACCAAGTCCACATATTTCCATCCCCAAACTGATAGCCAGACAGAGATCATCAACAGGATGATCGTACACATTTTGTGCATGTACAACTCAAAGCATACACGCACATGGGATGAAATCCTCTCCTATGTAAAACATATCTATAAAACGACCCTCCACAGCTCAACTGACCACAACCCCTTTCAAGTGGGCTTGGGATTCCAGCTAGTATGTCCTTGACGTAGCCATGCCATTTGTAGCTACTCAGGCTGATTCAGCTCATTTCAAGTTTGAGGTTACCAAGGTGAACAACTTCATTGAGCACATTCATCACATTCACCAATAGGTTCATGAAATATTTGATAGATTCAATGCTAAGTACAAGTAGCAACATGATCAACATTGGGTGCAACATAACATCCAGGTGGGCGACAAAGTGTGACTACATTTGCAAAAGAAGTGCCTCGTTGGACCTCACCGCAAGCTTTGCCCGCTCTGATATGGGACATACACCATCACCAAGGTTGTAGGGAAAAATTCCTTCAAGATCATTATTCCACCATTCCTTGGTATATACCCAGTGTTCAATGTGGACCACCTTCGACCCTACTTTCCAACTCTACTGGACACATCCGACATGGCAGAACAACTCACACCAACAGAGTTAAACCTGGACTACATGGAACAAGCCAAAACTGATCATATTACGGACACACAGATCAAGAACACCCTCCAGCAGTGGACCTAGCTGTATCGAGTTGTTAAAGAAGGCCAACTCCTTCACCAAGGAAAGTGGCTCACCAGGGACCAGGTTTAGTAGAAGTTTCCTCATCTCATTGAGGAACTCAACGAAAATGAGGACCATTGCTTCCTAAGGGGGGAATAATGATCTAGGTGGATATTGGTGGCCACCCTCCTATTCCACATGGACCCCCACCATTATTTCTTTCAGTTTTTCAGTTTCCTTAATCGTAGCACACTTTACATTTTTTGGCAGTTTTTCGAGTCCTGAACTTTCGGAGCCGTGTTGAGGCCCTAATCTACATTTTTTGGGTATCAAACCCTGTGATGAATATTTGTTTGTTCCATACTTGATATTCAATGTCATAAGTTGTATTCCTCAGATAGATCTTTCTAACGATGTATCATGTGCATCAAACGAAGATAGTATGCCAAAGTTACAACCCCGGGAAATTGATGTACTAATTTACCGCGACGGGGCCCATATTCTGGCGTTTCATCTCCTAGGGTTAGGTTTTTGGATGTTTAGGGTTTTCCATTGTTTCTCAATAATATATAGGCCTTCGAGCCTCATTGTAACAAAAATTTCATAGGCTTGTAGCTGCCACATCTCTTCTCAGAGATAAGCTACCAACGCCCTAATTAGTTTATTTCCATTCTGCCTTTAAACAAATTTCAGTTCTTTAATATTAATGAAATGAAGTGTTATTTCCACTGCATCTTTGTATTTATGGTTATTTGAGTATTATTTTGTGTTCCTGCATAAATTTGGATCAATGGTATCATAGTGGTCTACTCTTTCTTGATCCTTCTTTGCATGTCCCCAACGAGGTCAGGGTATAAGGATTTAGGGCTCGATCTGGTTGAACCTTTGCAAGATCAGCCTCGCAAATCCCAACGATCACCCATGGGGGACAAAAAGAAAGATGAGGCAGCAGGATATCCTATCAAAATATTGCTCAAGGAAGCCCTTGAAAAACAAAGGAACACAATGATCGATAACTTCACCCAGATCCTTCAACGACTGCCCACTGGTGGCACATCTACATCCAACAGCCACTCTGGAGGCACAACCCCTTTTAAGGTACAAGTAAACTTTGAAATTCCCATATTTGATGGTTGAATAGATGTAGATGTTGTAAATAGATGGTTGAATATATTCGAAGGATATTTCTTGGTTCATGACTTTTCCGACTAGGAGAAGATAATTTTTTCACTCCTCAAAGTCGCCCCCCATGTCAAGGACTGGTGGGAAACCTATTGTGAGAAAAAGGACAAGGAGGAACCTTTCTTGTTCTTGGTCGTACCAACTTGGAATTCTTTCCAAGATGCTATTAAGGAAAAATATTATCCCATGGGGAGCTATGAGGACAAGTACATACAATGTACTATGTTGCGGTAACAAAGGGATCAAGATGTGCATGAGCTGACGAATCTGTTCCATAACCTACGCACAAAGTTGGGTATCAAAGATTCAGAAAAAAATTTAGTGTTGAAGTACCGTAGCTATCTGCACATATACATTCATGAGTAAATGGAGTTCCTCGACATCTCCTCTCTTGGTATGACATACCGACATGATGCCAAGATTGAGTAGAAATTCAAATAGAAGAAGCGAGACTTCGGATCTGTGAATCAAAAGTAGGAGAAAGGTGCCACAAAATTCTAGAACAAAGGAAAAATGAAAGGCATGGTGGCTCAAGACAACCTGCCAAAGTTGCAAGCAAATAACAACACCACGAAGCCAAAGAAGGAAATGGGAAAGTGGTGTCGGGCCAAGAAGTCACTGGTGGCCGAGATGAAGGCTTTTGAATTAGATGCATTCTCTGACACTGAATCAGAACCCGAGAAGGGGAGTGACATAGGGAAGAAGGTTATCAATGCGGAGCCCAATGTCAGCATTGCCACCACAAAGATCCAAAAGGACAAATTGAAAGATCCAGTGGAGAAGGATTGTCTCTTCCACTTCCATATGTGGTTATAGGGTTCCCCGCTATAGTTCATTATCGACAATGGGAGCCAAAAGAACCTCATTTCAACAGAGGTTGTGAAGAATTTTAGCTTTCTGACCACAAAAAACCCAAATTCGTACACCATCAGGTGGCTTCTATTGAAATTACTAATACAACTGAGAGGGGGCGGGGTGAATCAGTTGTCTTTGAGCTTAAACAATAATAGGTCTATTAAAAAATTCTTAATCTTTCTTCAAGTGATCATCAACATTATACAGCATATGGATAGTAAAAGTAAAAAGCATCAGTCACACATAAGGTATACACAGAGACAGATTTTC
>JZKD02S1156845.1:1259823-1274608 GCA_000966675.3 Picea glauca
CCATAAAGGGAGAAAACCTCTTCTTCTTCGAAATGATAGGTAGTCTTTTAAGTTCTGTACATCATCTTTAATTGAGAACCAACTCAATGTGAGGCTACTACCTCTATTTTACAAGATGCAACTTGTTTGAGAGCACCAACTCTCTGGTTTCTCTAGCACCCACTAGAAGGAAGCACCAACTCCCTGGTTTCTCTAGCACCCACTAGAAGGAAGCAACAACTCCCTATATGTTCCAGCACCAACCGGATGGAAGCACCAACTTCCATTTACACAGGCTCCAACCTGTATAACAGAGAACACTTGTTCCCCTTGCACCACCCTGCCACCTTGGTTTCTCTAGATGCAACAAGATGGAAGCTACAACTTCCTGTGTTCAAGCTCTCACTTGAACCTATGAGGACAACAGTCCTCCTAAGTACCTCCCAGCCTCCCTAAAATATGAATGGATAAATAAACAGTCAACTTTATAGATAAATCAGTTCTTACCAATATTTCTTTGTTCTGTAAATCTGGTCTTCTACACATTGTTTTGTTGCTCTTCTCTTCCTCTATCTGTTCAGTAGGTATGCTCTGCATCAACTCGTTCTCTCATTTTTCTCTTCTTCAACTTCTATTCATCATATTTTACTCTACATTGAGTTTCTTCTCACACTGTGCATCTTCTCCATCTCACACTGCACATCCTCTTATTTTTCTTTTCTTACAGTTTCATTCTTTTCTCATACAGAATAGCCCCCCACACGCTGTCTTTCTCTTTTTCTTTTATACACCCTCACGGCGGTTCAACTTCCCATCTCCTTCGACAAAAGGAAGACAACTGTCCGAGCAACTGAAACGCCAACAGATTCGCAATCATGAATCCGTTTCACTAACAGATTCGTAACTGAGGGGTTAACTGTGAGAGAGAACAGTAACCTTCCGATCATATTCCAATTTATCTGCACCATTGGATGAACTATATTGGCATTGCCTTTAAATCGGATTTCAGCATTTCAACAATCCTATGCTGAGTGTCTCTACACTTCATTTTGTGATCCCCGAAGTTCCGATACAGAACTTTTCTGCACTAGCTCCTTCCCCAATATGACTATGGTCATAACCAAGTGCCTATGCAAAAAGTGGTTTCACGATTTCTCATTTCGTGATTTTTGACACTATGCTCCATTGACCCCAAGTCAGAAAACTTTCGATCACTTGACACATGTCCTATGATTCGATGGTCCATATGTGATCTTGATTCAATGGCTACGATTGAATCGTAATTTTGCGATTTCGGCATTCTTGTTGCATTGGGTTCTTTGCCTCTCCATGTCGTGATTTGCAAAACTCTGATATGGAGTTAGATCAACGGTCCAGATCTGATCTCTATTCAACGGTTGTGATTAAATCACGATTTCTCATATCGCGATTTAGACATCCTTGATGTCCAGTGTTTTTGTCACTTCAAAGTCCCGATTCACAAAACTCTGACATGAGGTTGGATCAACGGTCCAGATCTGATCTTGATTCAATGGTTGCGATTAAATCACGATTTCGCATATCGCGATATCGGGATTCCTGATGTTAAGAAACTTTGACATCTCCAACTCTCGACCCCCGAAACTTCGACATGGACTAGAATCAATGGTCCAGATCAAACCTTGATCTTATGGCTCAGATTACATCGCGATTTTGCATATCGTGATTACGCTCGCTTCTCCTTGTACCTTAAAGGACGTGCGGGTTCTTCTTGATCCAACGATGGTCGGATCCTGCGCTTGGATATAACGGCTGAGATCTATCCTCCTCTTCAACGATCTCTTCTTGTCTACATTCATATCTGACGACCCTCATTATTTTGGGAATTTTGAATGGAATCCAATGATCAGAGATTCTTCTCAAACTTTACGGGTCTTCGATCACTCGATCAATGTTGCATTGCCTTTGATCATTCACCTTCGATCATTCGCCTTCAATCATTTGACCTTCCTGAACTTATCTTCTATTTGTCTATCGATTGCAAACTTCCTGTACTCGTGCCATATTCACTGTTGTACTTTCCATCAATGACAAGCATTCGTTGTCTGTTAAATATTTTCCATTCGCTGTCTATTAAATATTTTCCAATAGCTTCACCAAGGACATGATCTCCACATCAGCTAGCAGTGTCACCTTCCCTATAGCATCAAGCCCTTCACCGATGAGGTATTATGTGAAATTTCTCCTCTTGATGTTTGTGATGTATTATTAGACCAACCATACTTTTGGAAGCGACATTCTGTGCATAAGTCTCAGCCTAGCATTGTTATTGTTATTTTGGGAAATAAGTTGTACAGGATACTAGAGGTACAATTGCCTATCGCTATATCTTTGGTTATTGCAAAACAATGCAGTAAGCTCATTTCCAAAACCAAGAAATTTGTTTTCCTAATGATCTGCCCTCGGGGAAATAATAAGACTATGCCCATGACCTCTAGACAGGGCTCCTTTGCATGACAACAAAAAATGTACAAGGTCATGGAGGAGTATCAAGACATCTTCACCTCACCCGCAGGGGTGCCTCAACACTATCAGGTCAAGCACCACATCAATCTGACCCCAGGTGCACCGCTGTCCGATCGACCAATCTACCGATGCTCTATTCTAGAGAACGATGAAATCAAGAGGCAAATTCAGGAGCTGCTGCAGAAAGGTCACATTCGACCAAGTTCATTGCTCTGTGGGAGCTCAATCGTGTTGGTGAAGAAGAAGGATCAGAATTGGAGAGTCTGTATTGACTATCGGGCGCTGAACAAGATAACTGTCTGGAATAGGTACATGATCCCATGGATTGATGACCTTATGGACCACATCAAAGGTGTGAAATATTTCAAAAATATCAACTTGAAGTCCGAGTATCACCAGGTACCAATCGAACCATCTAATGTGTGGAAGACTACCTTCAAAGCCAAGGAGGGCCTTTTCGAATGGTTGGTCATGCCTTTCAGGTTGACGAATGCTCCCACAAACTTCATGACGCTGATGGATTATATCTTGTGACCATTCACAAACTCATTTATAGTACTATACTTGTATGACATTCTGATATTCAGCCAGACTTTGGAAGAGAACCTCCACCACATCCGATAGGTCCTCCAAACATTGTCGAAACACAAGTTCTGTGCCAATTTAGAGAAGTGCACTTTTGGCATGACCCAGGTTTAGTATCTAGGATACATTATTGATGAGTGTGGGGTGCATGTGGATCCAACCATGATCCAAGTCATTTGAGATTGGCCAGCCCCAACCACTCTAATAGAGCTTCACAACTTTCTTTGTCTTGCTAATTTATACCGTAGTTTCGTGTTGGGATTCTCTCATATCACTTGGCCCTTGAGTCAAGTCGCCAAGGGAGGAGTGAAAGAAAAATTCTTTTGGTCAAAATACCAACAGAAGGCATTCATAGAATTGAAACATTGCCTCTATTTTTCCCCAGTGCTCACATAACCAGACTTGCAACAACCATTTGAGATCAAGACAAATGCCTCTGACTATGCTATTAAGGAATTTCTTACTCATTAGTGGCATCCAGTGGCATATCATAGTGAGACACTGTCTGACGCATTCCAAAAGTATCCCACTTATGAGAAAGAGATGTATTTCATTTTGTAGGATTGTCGAAAATGGAAGCATTACATTTTGGGAGAGGAAATGATCATCCACACTGACCACCAACCCATGTAGTTCATACAGACACAAGGGAAGTTGCAGAATGATTGCCATAATAAGTGGTCCACATATCTGCAATAGTTTCATTTGAACATCAAGTACAAGAAGGGAAGCACCAATAATGTTGCATACTGTCTCAGATGACCGCCGATAGTGGCGATAACCACCGTGCTAAACTCTTTTGGGCATGAGACTTCTAATTGGCCACTTCTCTACAAGAGAGATCCATAATTTGGCCACATGTACAAGACGCTCTTGGAGGGTAACCGAGTTCCAAATTTTCACCTCCAGGATGCACTACTATGTCACTTGGGACACCTTTGTGTTCCTTCAAGTGAGTGTGCCAAGATTATTTGGGAAACACACTATAGTCGAGGTGTTGGGAATTTCAGGATCGATAAAAAAGTGGCTGTATTGCATAAGTATTTCTATTGTCCAAACCTTCTACATGATGTAGGGAAGTACATTAGATCCTGCACTACTTGTGCCATTTCCAAACCGACCATCAAGAAGCAAGGCCTCTATATGTCGTTTCCTACCCCTAGTCGACCTTGGGAATCCACTCCATGGATTACATGTTCGGCGTTCCTTCCACTAAGCATTGAAACGACTGTTTTTTCATGGTCATCAACAGATTCTTGAAGATCTCCATTATGGTGGCCTGCAAGTAGAACATCACAGTAGAATCCATTGCTAAACTCTTCTTTGAATAGGTGTGGGTACACTTTGGGATCCCACAGTCTATCACCTCATATAGGGACAACAGGTTCCTCAGTACATTTTGGTCCAGCCTCTGGTCAGTGTTGGACACCAATATCACCAAGTCCACAGCTTTCCATTCCCAAACTAATGGCCAGAAAAAGGTCATCAACAGGATGATCGTACACATTTTTCCCATGTACAACTCAAATCATCCATGCACATGGGATGAGAGCCTCCCCTATGTACAACATAGCTATAACCGGGCCCTCCACATCTCAACCGACCACAACCCCTTTCAGGTGGGCTTGGGAATCTAGCCACTATGTCCCATTAACGTAGCCATGCCATTTGTAGCTACTCAGGATGATTCAACTCATGTCCAGTATGAAGTTGCCAAGGTGAACATCTTCATTGAGCACATTCAACACATTCTCCAATAGTTTCATGACATATTGGACAGATCCAATGCTAAGTACAAGCAACAGCATGATCAACATCAAGTGGAACACAACCTCTAGGTGGACGACAAAGTGTGGCTACATTTGCAGAAGAAGCGCCTCGCTGGACCCCGCTGCAAGCTTCGCCCAGTTTGATATCATCCATACACCATCACCAAGGTTGTAGGGTACAATGCCTTCGAGCTCAGTATTCCACCATTCCTTGGTATGCACCCAGTGTTCAATGTGGACCGCCTTCAACCCTACTTTCCACCTCTATTGAACACATTCGGTGTGGAAAAACAACTCAGACCAACAAAGTTAAACCCAGACTACATGGAACAAGCCACAACTGATCAAATTATGGACACACAGATCAAGAACACCCACCATCAGAGGATCCAACTATATCGAGTTTTGAAAGCAGACCAACTCCTTCACCAGGTCAAGTGGGTCACTAGGGACCAAGTTCAACAGAAGTTTCCTCATCTCATGGAGGAACTCAACACAATGGGGATCATTTATTCCTAATGGGGTAGGAATTATCTAGGTGGATATTGGTGGCCAACCGCCTATTCCACCTAGACCCCTACCATTGTTTCTTTCAATTTTTTAGTTTCCTTAATTGTAGCACAATTGACTATTTTTGGTATTTTTTCGGGTATTTTTGGTATTTTTCCGTTTTGAGGCCCTAAATGATGTTTTTGGGGCATCAAACCCTGCGACGTATATGACTCCATTGCAGACTTGATATTCATTGTCAGACGGTGTAGTCGTCGGATAGATATTTCTAGCGATGTATCATGTGTGTCAAACAGAGATAGTATGCCAAAATTATGACCCCGGGAAATTGATGTACCAATTTACCCCGACGGGGTCCATATTCTGGCGTTTCATCTCCTAGGGTTAGGTTTTTGTATTTTTAGGGTTTTCCATTGTTTCTCAATAATATATAGGCCTTCGAGCCTCATTGTAACATAGATTTTAGAGGCATGTAGTGGCCACATCTCTTCTTAGAGATAAGCTACCAACGCCCTATTTAGTTTATTTCCATTCTGTCTGTAAACATATTTCAATTCTTTGATCTTAATGAAATGAAGTGTTATTTCATCTTTGTATTTATGGTTATTTGTGTATTTTGTTGTGTTCTTACATAAATTTGGATCAGATAGCCTAGCCACAACAAGAAGATGGATTGTTTTATCCTTTGGTGACTCATCCTGGTGAAAGAAGGAGGCCATAGGTCTATGGGAAGGATTTGACCTTACTAGGAGTGGCTACTAGTGGTTCCTAGGAGGTTAGTAAAAAAGGTACATGTGGTTTTCAACTAGGACAACAGTGATCATCAAATTATAGGTTTTTTGAGGGTTGTTATAGGTTTGTAAAAACATTTGTAGAGGGCCATAACAATAGAGAAAGAGGGATTTTAAAGCCACCCTAAACAAAAAACCTTAGGGACAACCTTGGACAATCAATAAAGGTTGTTACAACTAGTTAGTAGGAGCAATGTCCTATCAATTTGGTGATAGTTTTGAGGGAAGGTTTAGGGCTGGTGTGATAGTCTAAATAGTCGGCAGTAAGGTCATGATGGGAATTACACTAATTTCCCATTTAATATTTGCATGTTCCCAACTTGACACTTGTCATGTTTGGAACAACCTTGTCCACACTTTCCCCCTACTTTTGTGATGTGTTCCTCATAGTTAGAAACTTAGGGTAAAAATATCATATATCTTAGAATTTAGGAAATATTATTATATTATTTCCTTGGCTTAATCCCCCTTGGATTAGCCCCTCTTCCTAGACTCTTAGCCCCTCATACTCTTTTTGTTTGGTTGGTATGCAATAGTGATGTATTTTATTAATAATCTGAGTTTGATTACATAGTACAATGATAGGATCATTGACCTTTTATCATTATGGGATCTCTAGTCTAATAAACACATAGAAACTCTGGCCTCAAGAGTCAAAACATATTTACACTCTACCCAAATTTCTTGGCTCACCGGCCTATATGTATATTTACAATTGGGCTTTGACGTAGGGTATTAAAAAAAAAAACTATACAAAGACTCAAATGCAAGTCTTCTCTCTACTATGTTGTTTTTGGTCAAATTGAAGGTTATGAATAGTATTTCAATCACAACTATGACATGGATCCTAAGGTATGCAAGAAAAATATTTATATAAATATATGTTTTGTCTAATTTTTTTATTGTAATATATAGGATTTGATATCCACTATTCAATATATTAATTTATTTAATTTTGTAGATTTTTAGGTGATATTCTTCTACCACCATCAAATATTTTACCTTGCATGTACTAAGAATTGTGTTTCCTTATGAAAGATATAGGAATGGATTATCACACAATTGACGCATGTCTTAATGAACATATTATATATTATGGAAAAGATGCAAAAACAATTGAATGACTAGAAAGATGAATTAGTAGATATTGAATTGATTAGGTAACAAATAAGGTGTCTTTCAAGGTTCTTTGTCATATTCTCATAATTCCACATTTTGAATGATTGTTTAGGTGAAAAAACATAGCACAATTTATGTATTATCATTCATGGAACATAAGTGATTATTATGTTATGTGAATGTCTAAAGATGGTTTTGTATTTAGGGACATCAAGAAAATATGGCCTATTTTTAAAGAAGGACCTTGTAATGTTAGACTTTCAATAGTTGTTGATGGTTTCAATCCATTTGGAGAGCTCAAATCCATTTACTCAGTTTGACCAATTTTTATTATAAAAAATAACCTTCATCCTTAGATGTCAATAAAGAGGGATCGTGTAATGTTGACATTATTTTTTCCAAGTATTTGTTTTTAGGAAGTTCATAACATACTAATTCTTTTTTAAAATTGAAAAACAAATGTTACATATTTTGTATCTACAAGGAATCAATTATTTGTATTTTCAAACTTTCTAGGTAAGCACCAAGTTAGACATATGGATGTATTTCTTGATCCTTTTATTTATGAATTTTAAAATTATGGGTCGACATCACTATGTATGACATATCCAATATAAAAGGCCCAAAACAATTTCAATTCCATGGAATACTTACATGGACAATTCATGATGCAACGAGTCTAAAACAATTTTGTGGTATGTAAATTGCAATGTAACTCTATATATCCTCTATTACTTCATGCATAATTTCAAATATTTTGGTATTCTATTAACATAGTTATATATATTTCAGGTGTTCAAACAAGGGGAAAATATGCATGTCTAGTATGTGGTTCTAGAACAATATTTAGACATTCATGAAGTTTAGGAAAGGACGTATATGGAAAGTACATAAATTTGATATCTAGGAACCATTTGCATCAAACTATGGAACAAAATCACTTCAATTGGTAGGAAAATATTGGGAAAAACCATGGATAATGACACCTCAAATATAGGAAAAGGAATTTGATAAGAATTGCGGTAAGAAAATGGTTTTAGTTACATCCATATTTGTTACGTTTTCTAGTATTTTAATTTTTTTTCTATTTACTCCAATAAAAAATCTATTTCCATTTGTGTTTCCAAAATCCTTTCAAGATGGGATTCCATGAGAAATGAAATGATAATCCATCCAATTCAGTTGATTTCAGTAATATGAGTATTTTTATCACCTAAAAATCATTCATAGACATATACAGGTGACCATTCGAAGGGTCATTAGTTCAATACACCAAAGTGCATACTCATGGCATTACTACACCATCTTCAACGGAGAAGAAAACTATACAAAGTTGGTTTTTTTATTATTTCTATGACTTAAAAATGTGGCTTTTTCATGATCTACACACAACTCTTCCTTTGAAAACAACAAGACTTGACTAAAAGTGAGGTTTCACCCACATTTTGCACATTAATGACAAAAATTTCATCATGAGTACTCTTTGGTTGAGATGCCAAGATCCCTCGAGCTCCTTATCATTAAAGAGTGATAATATGGGTGGTTCCATGTCCACTCGGGCATGGGAAACCACACCCAAGTGACTTCATTTCCCATTGGGAACCAACATTTATTGATCTTGGTATAAGTCCTATAAAACAAATCCATGGAAATGCATAAAAATAAGAGAAGTAAAAGAATTTTTATGATGTGTGAATGAATTTGGAGAGCCCTCTTTCCCCAAGGTCTCATTCCTACATCCATAAACACCAAATATTTATGTATTAAACATCTCCCCTTTGGAGATTTTTGTATACCTTCTTCTTAATTTACGTAGAGAAAAAGGTTCCAAAGGGACACAAAAGGACCCTCCGAAGGAGGAGAAGGAGAGCCCATTTGCACAATCCTCTATGGTTTTATAAACTTATCATTTTCCATGGGTATTCAATTCTTCCATCTTCATTTTCTATTTTGTGCCCATACTTGTTATTCCATGCTTTATTTTGTTTTATTTCTTATACATGGTTGTTTTGTGAATTTGGTTTCATTCTAACAAACTGACTATGATGTTATCTTTGTCTAACTAACATTCAAATTGCCTTTTTTTCTAACCCATATAGCAAAAAAGAAAAAACAAATTGGCAACTCCATCAATGTTTTAACTCAAAATTATTCCCCTTTAGTATTTTTGCGCCTCTTCTCTTATCATTGTTTTCTTTCAAGGTGCAAAACCATCCTAGACAAGGGTTTAAACCAATATTTTTTACCCCCATCACTGTGGGACTAGTGCAAAAAAATTTACGTCTAAGGTGCCACACTCCACACAACTTTAGAAGAAACATTTGTGCAGAGGCAAGAAATTCTCTCCTATCACAACATTTTGTCACTATGTGATCTATGCACATCAACACACTTGTCATCATTGTGACTCACACAAATCCTCTCTCCCTAGGCCATGGATTTTTTTCAATTCATCTTTCCAATAGGGATTTAGAGTTAAATTAAATGCACTTTGTAATCAGCAACAATTTTCTTGTAAGTTCATTTTTGCATAGGGGATAGCTAACTTAAATTGGTAAAGGTTATAAAAAGAACCAAACCTTCTTTTCTTTGCCACATGGATGGCTTCCCAAAGCTCATGGACTTTGTTAGTTTGAGTTTTTCCTTTCATTAATCATTTTTGCGGGACTAGGAGCTTCCCTTTTCTACCTTGAGTATCCTCTTCACCTTGCACTTTCTCTAATGATATTGGCGACTCAGAATATGTTCTAAAGGATTCCTCCATCGCCCATGCTTATGAAAAACCCACATAGTAATTAAAACCCAAAGTTTGAAATTAAGCACCCATATGTGTGCACATATTTCTTGTTTATTTTCAAAGAAATAAACACTACGGAGTTTAAAGTGCTAAAAGGACCCCATATGTCCTCATTTTCCACAATATAGGAGAGTTTTTTATTTTCACAACCAACTCTGAAGGGGTTAAAGATTATGAAAGGACCCCATATGTACATATCTTGACAATCTAGGACTAGTTTTAATTTCAATTCATTTCAAATTCTGCAAGGTTTCAAATTACACTTAGTGTTTAATTATTAAGTTTCAAGGGCCCCATGATGCCTTCTTCCACCTATTGGATTACTGAGAGGAGGGGGTGAATCAATAATGAGAAATTTATACCACTTATTAATCCTTTTAACCACAATGTATATTCTTTTAACTTATTCAACAATGTTCATCATTTCATCATCAATATATTATTGCATCTTAAACATTAACATCCATCAGTGCATAATGAACAATAACAAACACATCCACACAATACACAATATACCAGTATTTTACTTGGAAACCTAATGCAGGAGAAAACCATGGAATTACTTTCTTATATGTCAAAGAATCACATTCAAGGAAGCACCAACTTCCAATTCTCTAGCTCCAACTCGAAGGAGGCTCCAACCTCCTAGTTTCGCATGCTCCAACCCGAAGGAATCTCCAACTCCCTACTTCTCTGGCTCAAACTAGAAGGATACTACAACCCCCTGGGTTCTCAGGCTACTACCAAAAGGTGGATACAACCACATATCCTTGACCCTACTAGCCGCCCTAAAATATAAAGGCTAAATGTAGACAACCTATCATTGTCTCTAAATCAATCACTACCATTGTCACTCTGTCACTGTCAACCTGTACCAACACTCTATCACAACTTGTAGTATCCTGTACCAACCTTGTTCAAATAATTCCTATAGTTTTGTGACCTGTCTATACTGCAACACATGGGTATTCATGCCTTTCTTAACAACAACTCACAGATGTCCACGTCTGTCCTCACTGCAACTCATGGAATAACACAAACTCTCCCAGTTTCTCTATCATTATCTCAGTCTCTGTCACTGTCAAACCTATCACATCAACCTGTAACAACCTGTACCAAAAAAACCTATACCAACAATCTATACCAATAGTCTCATCAACCAAACCAGATATATTCACCAAAACAACTCTCAACTATATGCACAATATCACCAAGATGTGCATCAACCAAGACTACTCACAAAAATCCATGAGATGTACTATAATCAAGATGTTCTTCTAAAACTATGACAATACATATATGCCACATAATACATAAACAATGTACCAACAATACTACTAGAAAACGCCTCTAACAATGTACCAAGCATGTATCAACAAGTCAAACTATGAATCATCAAGATGTACCAAAATCACCATACCATACACCTCGTGTATGTTCCAACTCATCAATTATATGTCCCAACATGTAACTCAACCATATACCAAATACATATGCCAATATAACCATCAAAATACCTCTATCAATACACAACACTCTCCATAAACCAAATACCACAAACCGTTATATCAACAGTACGTCAAATCCTCACTATTATATAGCCCCAATCTTCATAAACACACCTCAACAAAAAACCCTCAAATTTGTACCACTCATATTCCAATCATATAAAAAAGACTACTAACAAATGCTTCTCACACTGGACCACAAGAGATACCAATAAAACCAAGATAAGTACACAAACAATGTGTCTCAACAAATATTCCTCAAACCATACATCACAACATATACAATACATCCAAGATGGGATATACCAATTGTCACATAGTCATGCCTCAAGCATGTTCCATAACATCACTAAGATATAACATCATAAGAATATAGACTTACCTTTTCCCACTGTAACTGACCTAGTGCCTCAGATCCCAGACCAATAGACCACCTTCAGCCTTAGCAACCTAGAACAAGCATCACTTCTCAATCTTTCCCAAGCCCTCCTATATATCCATGCTTTTCTCTTCTATGTCTCGTGGGTATCCACACTTTACTCTACTAAAGCATGGATACTTCCCCAACCTTATGTCCTGCAACTCATGGATGCCTCAGAGATTGGGTTTACTTGAGTTTGTTGCAACTCTGAGACTTTACTCTCAAAATTTCCTTTGTAACTTCAGAACTACACTTTCTCATATTTCTCAATGTATACCTACAAATAACCTTTCACAAAATACATATTCAATGATATTCAATCAGTAGGTAGGTGCTAATAGGTTTTCCTTGTTCTCTTATTTATACTCTCCAAGTGGCTTCCTTTAGGGGTTATCTTCTAACTGTTTTACCCAACTTCCCTCTTTTAGGGATAACACATTTTCAACTACTTAACCCACTTGAAACCAGTTTATCCATAAATAGGAAACTCACCACTTCTTGTTGCAACCACTTTATTATTTAATTAGTTTATTTTGCAACCACTTTGATTTATCCATAAATAGAAAACTCACCACTTCTTTCTGCAACCACTTTATTATTTAAATAATTTCTCTTTTCAACCACTTTGACTACTTTATTATTTAAATAATTTCTCTTTGCAACCACTTTTCCATAATTAACAAACTCACACCTTCTTGTTGCAACTAATTTATTTGTATTTATTTTCTTAATGTAACAACTTTACCCATGATTAACTCCTAGTTACCATCAATTTGACTAGTACACTTCTTCTAGGAGCCTCTAGAATAATTGACTTCTTTGCACTTCTAGGAGCTTCTAGATAACTCATGAGGGTCATCCATCCTCATAAATCAATATCTCCTCAATTTTGAGGAACTATGTGACGTACCACATATCACCGAAAATGGCATGACATGTACTCTCCATCTAGAATAGTCTTACCTTCATATTCATTGATCTTCATGCCTTTATACATCAAAAAAACTTGGGTCCCTTACCCATACCTTTGTGCTACCATAATTCTCCAAGGGTTGACATCAATCTCTAAGGATTGAAATCAATCTACAAGATCACTCTCCAAGGGACCTACATATTCATTGATCTTCATTACTTTATACCTTAAGAAAACTTGGGTCCCTTATCCATACCTTTGTTCTGCCAGAATTCTCCAAGGGTTGACATCAATATACAAGATCTCTCTCCAATGATTCACATCAATCAGAACCAACTATCCATCAACCTAAGCCAACTTTCCAATAATACCCCCCTTTGGCATTTATGGAAACACAAACATTGATGGCAACACTTGATCATGGAAATATACATGCTCATGTTCCTTGTGATCATATCTCCTCATTAATGTTTCTATCTCTCCCCCTTTGACATAAATGGAAAAAGGTATCTCTCTTTGGGGACGCTCATCATGGATGAACTCTCCTTGGGGTTTCTCCCCATGTCTGCACTGTCCTTTGGGATGCCCCCCCATCTAAATTCCTTTGATATTTCTCTATGTTTTTTAATCCTTTGATTACTCTCTCTCCCTTCATCTGAATAATATCTCCCCCTGATCCAGGCGATCAAATTTTGCTCAAAATTCAAAGTGCTCGGTATCGCTTCAAATCGAACGGGTGCATAGGTCTTATCATCACGAACCCAACACAACTTGTTTGGGTTCAAATGGACATCGGATGAGAGAGATATCATGTTCTGTTCAAATCGTCAAATAGGCAAAACAAAATTTGTTGATTGTACAGTCCATATGGATGTTGATGTGGTAGAGTCGTACGACAGATGGCAGGTATGAGTTGGCAGGGTCATACGAGATGTGGTAGATGTTGGTTGGCAGTGGGACGATGAATCATTGCTTGACATGTGGCATTGGTGGCGAATGGAATGATGACATGTGGCCCAATCAATGGCCGCCATGTGTCACCTAAACAGTGGTTTAAAACTTATGTAGTCAGCAGGACTCGACCCCGTGACCTATGGGGCAGGGGAAGAGCCTTGGGAAGGGCTACCCAACTGATGCACCCACCTATGGTTCTCATTATATATATGTTAAAAAAATTATTTGAATTGCAATAGTTTTGAAATGGGGGAGTGGTTCGGGCTGGGGCTAAGCCCTGACCCCCAGTCATATATATGTGCCATGTAACCACCGGCGTGCACGCCTTCCAACCCATTACCATATGGTTTAAAACCTTGGCCCTTTTTGTATATGCATGCGGTCACATGGATCCATATGTCCACGGGTTTTGGCGGTTAGGGGCTAGGTGCACCCTAACCATCCTACAGTTCGCACCATTTTGCGGTTGCACTCGATGCTAGGTTTTAACACAAATATGTGCATTGGGGCTATGTTGAGGAGGCAGAGGTGCATTTTGGCGATCCAGAGATAGCAAGTTTGAAGGGGAACTTCCAGGAAGCCTATCTTCTTCAACTTTTGGCCAAACGAGGTGCCAAAAAAGCCCAGCTAGGGGTTTTTGGATGTTCTGAAGTCATTGGAGCCATCTATTTGGAATTTTGAGCATTGTAAAACACATATTTTAGCACTTTGAGAAAATAATACAAAAGATCCATTGGAATATGGACCAAGAGATGTATCCCAAGAGGGGGGTGAACTCCTTTATCATTTCCTGTGTTATGTGTTTTATGTTCATTGTTGTTTGTTGCTGATTATATGCATCTTGAATATGTAATTTCTATAAAAGTTGTGTTTGCAAAATTGATCCATTTGCATAAGAACACTTGAATTAAAACTTGCAAATATTTTCAAGAAT
>JZKD02S1156845.1:1278015-1296776 GCA_000966675.3 Picea glauca
CATCCTTGGGAAAGTATTTCTATGGACTTTGTAGGAGGTCTACCTATGTCTAAAAGAAATCATGATTATCTTTATGTTGTGGTTGATCGATTTAGCAAAATGTGTATTTTGATGCTTTGTAAGAAGTAGGTTACAACTGAGAAAACGACACAAATGTTCTTTCAGAATGTTTGGGTACATTTTGGATTGCCTAAATCCATTATTTCTGATCGAGATTCTCGATTTATTGGAAGTTTTTGGTCGAGTTTATGGGCACTCATGGACACCAAACTTAAAAAGAGAACAACTTTTCATCTACAAACTGATGGTCAGATAGAAGTGGTAAATAGAATAGTGGTGCATCTTCTTCGTGGTTATTGCAGCAAGCATCCTAAACTGTGGGGTGAGCATTTACACTACATTCAACATGCTTACAATCGAGCTAAGCACTCTTCAACTCAAACATCGCCATTTGAAGCATGTTTTGGATATTTGCCCAAATCTCCTTTAGATTGTATCTTTGGGAAGGATATTGCTATTGATGGTCAATATGACATTGATAGGGAACAAAAGTTCATTGAACAAATTTAGTCAATACATCAAATGGTACAAGAGAAGTTAGAAAAGAGTCAAAACAAGTACAAGACAAGACATAACAAGCATCGTGTTGATCACAGTTTCCAATTTGGAGATGAAGTTTTTCTTTACATTAGTAAGGAGCGGCTTAAAGGAGAAGTTAAAAAACTGAAACCAATTAGATATGGTCCTTTCAAGATTCTTGACAAGATTGGTAACAATTCCTTCCGTTTGGATTTACCTCCTTATATGCAAATGTATACAGTTGTTAATGTTGAGAATTTGAATTGTATGAGCTTCCTTTGATTGATGATCAAAGAGAACATGTTCAGATTCCTTCTATAGATGATTTCTCCCCAGAATATCTTACAAAACTGAATGAAGACACAATCCTTGATAGGAGAATGAGGACTTCAAAATGAGGAATTGTGGAATATCTTCGAATTGGTCTTAAAGGCACAAATCCAAGAAAAGCCAAGTGGATTGAGGTTGGAAAGGTGAGAGAACTATACCCTCATCTTCAAATAGACTAAAAATAGTCTTTTGGAGGTCCAAAATCTTTCCAATGGGGAGGTGTGATCTAGGGGATCAAATTTTGCTCAAAATTCAAAGTGCTCGAAATTGCTTCAAATTGAACAGGTGCATAGGCCTCATCGTCACGAACCTAATGCAACTCATTTGGGTTCAAATGAACATCGTATGAGAAAGATATCGTGTTCTGTTCAAATCGTCGAACAAGCAAAAAAAATGTGTTGACTGTACAGTTCGTACGGATGCTGATGTGGAAGAGTCGTACGACATGTGGTAGGGATGAGTTGGTAGGTCCGTACAAAACGTGGTAGGTGTTGGTTGGTAGTTGGATGATGAATCATTTATTGACACATGGAATTGGTGGTGAATGGAATAATGACACATGGCCCAATCAATGGCTGCCACCTGTCACCTGGAAAGTGGTTTAAAACTTATGTAGTCGGCAGGACTCAACCCCGCAACCTCCGAGGTAGGGGAAGAACCTTAGGAAGGGCCACCCAACTAGTGTGCCCACCTATGGTTCTCATTATATATATGTTAAAAAATTTATTTGAATTGCAATAGTTTTGAAATGGGGGCGCGGTCCGGGCCAGGGCTAAGCCCCGGCCCCCGGTCATGTATGTGTTCCATGTAATGACTAGTGCGTGCGCATTCCGACCCATTACCATATGGTTTAAAACCTTGGCCCTTTTTGTATATGCATGCGGTCACATGGATCCATATGTCCATGGGTTTTGGTGGTTAGGGGCTAGGTGCACCCTAACCATCCTACAGTTTGCACCATTTTGCGGTTGTGCCCGGTGCTAGGTTTTAACAAAAATATGAGCATTGGGGCTAGGTTGAGAAGGTAGAGGTGCATTTTGGTGATCTAGAGACAACAAGTTTGAAGGGGAACTTCCAGGAAGCCTATCTTCTTCAATTTTTGGCCAAACAAGGTGCCGAAAAAGCCTAGCTAGTGGTTTTTGGATGTTCTGAAGCCATTGGAGCCATCTATTTGGAATTTTGAGCATTGTAAAGCACATATTTTAGCACTTTGATAAAATAATACAAAATATCCATTGGAAGATGGACCAGGAGATGTAACCAAAGAGAGGGGTGAACTCCTTTATCATTTGTTGTGTTATGTGTTTTCTGTTCATTGTTATTTGTTGTTGATTATATGCATCTTGAATATGTAATTTCTATAAAAGTTGTGTTTGAAAAATTGATCCATTTGCATAAGAACACTTGAATTAAAACTTGCAAATATTTTCAAGAATACAAGTCTTTATCATTTTCAGATCACTCCCTTTGAAAAAATGTATCACTCTGATGCATTGTTTATGGCATGGCTGCCAATGCTCCCTCTATGATCATCTCTATCATATCTCCTATGGGAATCATACATATGTTCTTACCTCTATCTTTGACAACTTATTTGAATGATATTTCTACCTGTCTTCCTTTTGGAGTTTTTGTCCATTGGTGCTTCCTTGTGTAATCAACTAAAATATATGAAAATCATTCAAGAATAAGCATTCAAATATTCATGTATCATTATGATCAATTATTATAGTATTCCTTTATCTCTGAACCAATATATGAACCAATCTCTAAACCAATCTTTGAATCCATGCTCTCGTCCATTGTCATATATCTATCCAAACCTGCTAATTTTTCTTACGAGTCTATTTGTGTCCATGTGACCCATGTTTTTCAACAATATCCTTCTAATGATATCTCTTCTGCGGACTATTTATATTTCCCTATTTTGTTGTTCCTTTTACCACTTTCCTTTCTGTAATAAACTTATTTCAATTGATTCCAATTGTTAATCCACTACTAAGAATCTCATGAATCCATCTCTATCCATATTTTCCAAGACTCTGCTACTCAACTATCAACAATGTTGACCCATCTATCATTGTTCTATCACAAAGTCTTCACTACTACAACTGATCATCAAATGTCAACTGTGTCCACTGGTCTTCTCTATATATAAACAAAAATTTGCATATTTGGAACAACATGTGTTGAAGATATATATGTTTGAATACAACCATAGACTTCTTCCTGTGTAATTTTTTCAAATGATCAATATTTCATGTAATGTCCCCAAGGCCGAGCCCTGTTGTAAATCATGTCTATGAAGTATAAATCTTGCATTATGAATTGTAATTATGTTTTATAGGATGGTGAGCCAAATTTTTATGAGTTGGTGGGCTTATGTGTTATTAGGCCAGAGAACCTAAGGGTTAATTCCGAGAGCCTGCTTTTGTATATGTAATCATGCAGATCATTAATAAAAATATAAACATCACTGCGTGCAGACCGACCACGATGAATGAGTGATGGGGGACTAAGCTTCCACAGAGTGGGTAAGAGATTGGGGGCTGGAAGGTTGGAAAGAGAGACTAAGTGTTGAGCCTAGCGGCATAAGTCCTTGGGAATAATATTTTAATACTATTCCAAAAGCCATGAGAAATATATGTTTTATCCTAAGTTGTTTGGAAGGACAAGTGACTTCCAAATGGGAAGGAATGAGCTTCATGGGTGACAAGTGTCAACCCAAGCGCATGCAGTTAAAACTGTTGAGTTGAGTTGTGATGGGGGTTCCTCCTCCATTCGACCGTCGACTATCTAAACCAGAAATCTCGTATGACCTCTGCAAGAATACCCTCACGCAACTCTGAAACCAAAAAGGCCTGTGCTGATTTTTGGAGGAGTCGATACACCCTTTGTCAAAACCGTTGAGTCTGTGTTCGACCTCCCATTCTCCATCCCCCGTATGAACTCACGGGTGTCCAGGATTGACCTCTGTTTCGGTGTTTGTTCTAGGGAATCTTTACCTAAACCGTTAAGTCTCTGCATGGGATCTCAGTACACCCTCATGCATTCCTGAAACCTGGGCCATGAGTCTGTCCTATATTATTAGTTGGGGAAAAACCGAATGTCCCGTAATTGCTGAGACTTGTTATGTTGTAGCATCTGTCTGTCACCAGTTTTGGGAAGCTCATGTCTGTGTTTCCAGTGGACTGTTGTGGTCACACAGTTCTTGACTGCATGTGGCTTGTGGACCATTATATGTTCATGTGGAGCCTCGTGGTTTCCCGACTATGTTGGAAATCGAGTTGAAGGAAACAGGTTGTATGGCCTATGTGTAACACTCTTTCCAGGTGAT
The DNA here is from genome assembly GCA_000966675.3 of Picea glauca. Taxonomy (NCBI): domain Eukaryota; kingdom Viridiplantae; phylum Streptophyta; class Pinopsida; order Pinales; family Pinaceae; genus Picea; species Picea glauca. Next base: position 1,282,262 of record JZKD02S1156845.1, read on the forward strand.
GGAGTCTGGTAGGAAGTGGTATTCTCCTATAGGGAGTCCTGCACCAGCTATGGAGCTCTAAGACTTCCTGATCTGGCCTGTTTTTGAGACCCAAAGAGGGAGGTGAAGCACTAATGGACTGTTCTTGTCAAGGTGGATACTCCTGGGTGGAACAGACATGTGGGGAATGAGAGTCTGTGAGTAGTGGGCATAAGAAGGCATCCTAGGAAGAATCCTTCTGGTTATTCTGTGCAGTTTTCCCTGTAGCCTCAACCTAGACTAGGATTCCTTACCTTGGGTGGAGCTTAGTCCCAGCTTGGGGGTGACCCACTATTGAGAGTGATGAGAAGTGTGGTCTAAGGATGGGAGGTTCATGGAAGGCCTGCATGTGGTTGGTGGAATTACCATTGTTTCAAAGATAAGTATCAGCTTATGCTTAATATTATGTTTTGCATGCCTATGATGCTTATATGTATCATGTATTCTATTGTGCATATGAATTATTGTTAATGCCAGGGATTATTTATGTTAGTAGTAATCTTGTGCTTACTCTGAGTTAAATATGTTTAATTTGATTTAAATGCATGTTATTAATTAAGTATGAGAATGATGTTGTTTCGCACAGTAGCGTTTGCCCGGCTAGTGGGATGATGACTAGCCGGGGATGTTACAATTTGGTATCAGAGCCTAGTTTCAACGCTGAGCCTGGATCGACCGAATAAGCGGTCTTTGGACCAAGGTTTTGAGAAGAAATTGTGTCTAGAGGACTAATTTCAGACCTCAAAATCTTTCTGAGTGTCAACGGACTACTTGAACATGTTACAAAGCTTAGGAGGGATAACACCTTTGAAGTGTTCAAAGGGAGACGAAGATCGAAACCGTCGCATAGAAATTAAGTTTAGGAGGGAGAACACTCAGTCATTGGGAATAAGTCATTGAGGAGTGAATCGGGCTGTTAGAATTCTACATGGAGAGCTCGCAAAATCACGAGGACTGTAGGATCCAGTGGAGCTGTAAGGTGGTTAGGAGTTGGATGAACTCACCACCCTAATATCAAGAATCAACATGAACTATTGATCATGGTCAATATGAGCCGTTGATCTCGTTTCAATCCACATCGTTGGATCATTTCACGAATTTGGGGTTCGTGAGTTTGGAGGGCAGACCAAATTATTGGTTTCACGAAGTTCTGAGTTGCGAGGAGCAGTGAAGGAGATCTAGACCGTTGGATCCAAGCCATGGGAGACCCGTTGGATTAGAACCTTCACGGGGTATCACGTATCGGGGGTTCGGGGGTTGAAAGAATTTATTTTTGACTATGTAGTCGTGAAGTGTCGAGCACCGAGGAATCGTACGAACATGTAGCACATCTGTTAGGTGCGAGCCACATGGTTGACAGGTGGACCTTCTTAAGGACACCATATGTCACTACCTTGGAGGGAGACAACTGTGTTGTGGGCCCGGAGGGTACGGAAATCGAAATTTCAAAAGTCGAGGGTTGGAGAGGGAAGCAAGTATGAGATCCTTGAGGACTGAAACCCTGAAACCCGAAGTCTCGAAATCTCAAAATCTTCGAAGACAGAAGAACCGTAGCGGATTTTAACCATGGATGTTGGGTAAATGTGGACCGTCGATCCACCTGATTTACGCGAATTCAGTAAATTGAAACTCTGGGAGATAGATGTGTGTTCCTTAAACTCTTTTAAGGTTGAAATATCAAGTAGCACCTAGTAGTCTAACATTTGGTTATGACCTTTGGTTACAAGGGTAGGGAGAAAGAGGGAGCTATCACCTAAAAATTACAGAGCTGAGCAAAACTCGGAAAATTTGTGAAGTCGAAGCATTTTCTTATTCACGTTGGTTTATGAATGTTGTAGTTTTATTAAGGGTTTAAGGCCTGATAAACTTCGGTTAACTGCATGTTTCATGTGCAGAGTTCAACGAGTGTTAGGACAACTGTGAATCAACGTCGAGTATAGAAATGGAAGAGGTGCGGATTGCCACCAATTCAGAGAATGAAAGAGAAGGAAGGGATGTCAACTTGGGAGTTGAAGGATCGAACTCCAATGGGCATGGAAGAGAATTGGATAAGGAAGGGCATGTGATGAAAATAATTGAAATATTGCAGAAATATGCCCAGGCTCACCGAGTCGATAGTCAAAATCTCATGAGGGTTAACGATCAGGAAGGTGAATTCAACTTAAGGATGTTGAAGAGCCTAGAAAGAATAGAAAAGAAATTGGAAAAGGATAGTGACACAAGCAAAACAGGGAGCCGTAGGACCCCTGAGAGAAAAATAAGATCGAGGAGTGGTAGAAAACATCATCGTCGCTCCCCAAAGCATTCTGGTAAGGAAGCAAACAGTAGTTCAAGCCCATCCCCTACCAGAAAACACCGAATATTTGGAGTGGATGAATTGAAAGGGGAGATGAATAAGATTAAGCCTCCTACGTTTGATGGAGAACATAAGAAGGAGGAAGATGCTGAAACATGGTTTCTTGGCATGAGGAAATATTTCCGACTATAGAATTATTCATCTCATCCAGAAGGAAGAATTGCGATGTATCAACTAAAAGGAAAAGCATCCATGTGATGGGATCAGCTTGTGCAGGTGCAACACGTTAAAGAGAAATATATCACATGGAAGGAATTCAAGAGGTATTTCGAGAGGAAATACCTGACTAAAAGACACTATGACAGAAAGATGAAGGAGTTATTTGAACTCAAGCTGGGCAACATGACCATTGATGAATACGAACAAAGGTTTTTGGAATTACTGAAGTATGTTACATTCATTAAAGATGAGGCTGTCAAGATTCAGAGGTATCTGAGTGGACTACCACCTCCCATTGGTGAAAGATTCAGTATGATGATCCTAAGACTATGGAAGAAACAATAAGAATATCGAAATGATTATATGAGCAACAAAGAGAAAAGCCTACCTTTAGAAAGGCTTGGGATGACCAGAAGAAGTTTAAGAAAGAACAGAGGCAGAAGGGAAACAAACCTCCCTTTTTTAGAAATAGTCCTCAAGGACATCCATCATTTAGAGAGCCGAGAATGGGTCAAGTGGGGGAACAAAGGCCGAGACAGATGCCCATTCAGTGTTGGGGCTGTAAAGAGAACCACAAGTACAGAGATTGTCCCCATAAAAATGGCAAAGCAAGAGTTGTCCATAATGTTCAACAAGCTGAAACAATGGAGGACATGGGCAGTAGAATGCCAAGGATCTATGTGGCCATGGACAACAAGCAAGCTGAATTCAGTTGCACATGATTGAAGTGGAAGGTATGATTAACAAACAACCATTTATTATTTTAATTGATTCAGAGGCTAGCCATAGTTATGTAGATCCTAGGGTAGTGGAAAGTTTTCATTTATCAAGAAGCAAACATGAAAAGTATTGGTTAGTGCAGTGGGCTACAGGACCCAAGAGGAAAGTCACTGAGTTGGTTAAGTCTTGTCCGGTGGACATGAAGGGATTGAGCATGAAGGCTGAATTGAATATTCTTCCTTTAGACTCTTATGACTGTTTAATTGGGATGGACTAGTTGGACTAGCACCATGCCCTCCTGGACTGTCGTAACAAGGAATTTACATGCCTGGATGAGGAGGGGAATCAGAAAAAATTCCAAGGAATTCCTAGAGCTGTTACTATTAGAGAAATCTCAGCAATGCAGCTGATGAAGTGCTACAGAAAAGGCTGTCAATTATTTGCAGCCCATGTGGGTGAAACGCCTAAGGATAAGGTGTCAACTATTGAGGATCATGAAGTACTTAAAGGATTTGAAGATGCATTCTAGGAAGTACCTAGACTACCTCCGAAAAGGGATAACGATTTCTCTATAAATTGATGCCTGGAGCAGCTCCAGTGTCGAAATCTCCTTATAGAATGACTATGCCAGAGATGAAAGAGTTATAATTACAGCTTGAAGAGATTCTAAATAAGGGGTACATTCTCCCAAGTGTGTCACCTTGGGGTGCCCCGGTCCTGTTCGTGAAGAAGAAGGACGGGACGGTGAGGCTGTGCATTAATTTTAGACAGTTGAACAAAGTAACTGTCAAGAACAAGTATCCTCTGCCAAGGATCGACGATATTTTCGATCAGTTGAAAGGTGCCAAAATATTTTTGAAGTAATATCTCAGATCAGGATATCACTAGGTAAGAATAAAGGATGAAGACATCAGCAAGACCACCTTTAGAACAAGGTATGGTCATTACGATTTCACAGTGGCACCGTTTGGGTTGTCGAATGCACCTGCTATTTTTATGTGCTTGATGAATGGTGTATTCAGGGACTATCTAGACAAGTTTGTCACAGTCTTCCTGGATGACATTTTTGTGTATTCCAAGTTAGAGGAAGAGCATGAAAAACACTTGAGGATGGTGTTGCAAGTGTTGAAAGAACACCAACTATATGCCAAGTTGAGCAAATGATCATTTTATCAAAGACAGATCCATTACTTGGGGCACATTATTTCAGAAGAAGGGATCATCGTGGATCCTTAGAAGGTTGAGGCCATCAGAGAATGGTCAGCGCTAAGGGATGTGGCAAAATTTAGACCCTTTATGGGTCTAGCGGGCTATTATAGAAGGTTTACCACAGGGTTCTCAAAAATAGCTCACCCTATCACTTCCTTGCAAAGGAAGGAGAAAACGTTTCAGTGGACTGAAGAGTGTGAGAAATGTTTCCAGTGATTGAAGCATTTGTTAACCAACACTCCAATCTTGAGGATTGCAGATCCAAATGTGGATTTCATGGTGTGCACAGATGCATGTAAAGAAGGGTTGGGAGGAGTTCTCAGTCAGAATGGATTTGTAATCTGTTATGAGTCCAAGAAGCCGAAAGAGCACAAAAAGAATTATGCCACTCATGATTTGGAGTTGGCAGCAATCGTTCACACTCTGAGGAAATGGAGGCATTACCTCATGGGAAGGAGGTTTGAACTCAGAAAAGACCATAACGGCCTGAAATATTTGTTTGATCAGCCAACCTTAAACGCTAGACAAAATAGGTGGTTGGAATTTCTGTGTGAGTATGACTTTGAGATCAAGCATATCAAAGGAAAGGAGAATAAAGTGGCTGATGCACTCAGTAGGAGGGTGCATGAATTACATGCTACATCCATTAGCATGTATCATACTTATATTAAAAGCAGAATTCTAGAGGCTGCAAATGTAGATATGCAATACAGAGAATTGGTAGCCAAGCTACAACAGGGTAAGATGCCATAGAAGATGGAAATTTATAAATTGGAAATAGATGGAATATTGTTGTACAAGAACAAAATTTTTGTACCTAATGTCCAGTTCTTGAAACAGATGATTTTACAGGAGATGCATAATGTTCCTTATGCAGGGCACCCTGGATATCAGAAAACAATAGCAGCGGTCAAGAGCCATTACTTTTTGTTGGGTATGAAGAGAGATATCGCTAAATACATCGCCAGATGTATGGAGTGCCAGAAAATTAAAGCTGAGCATAGGCACCCAGTAGGGTTGTTGCAACCTTTACCCATTCCTGAGTGGAAGTGGAAAGTAGTAACGATGGATTTTATTATGGGATTTCCCAGGACAACCAAGCTGCATGATTTGATCATGGTGGTGGTGGACAAGCTTACAAAAGTTTCCCATTTTGTTCCACTAAAAACTACTCACAAGGCAACAGATGTTGCTAATATTTTCGTGAAGGAAATGGCATGATTGCACGAAATTCCTAAAACGATTGTGTCCGACAGAGACCTGAAATTCACCTCGAATTTCTGGAAAGGATTCGGAACAAATCTAAACTTTAGTACATCTTATCATCCTAAGTCTGATGGATAGACAGAGAGGGTGAACAGAGTAATAGAAGACATATTGAGAATGTATGTGATGGAAAAACCATCAAGATGGGAAGACTACCTGCACTTGGTAGAATTCACGTACAGAAATGGGAATCATGCATCGTTGAAGATGAGCCCATTTGAAGCACTTTATGGAAGAAAGTGCAACACTCCAGTGACATGGGATAATCTAGCTGATAGAGCAATAGTTGGGCCAGAGTTGCTCAAGGAGATGGAGGACCAAATGATAAAAATTAAGCAAAATTTGAAAGCTACCCAGGACAGGCAGAAAAGTATGTTGATAAGAACATAACCCACAGAGAGTTCAAAATGGATGATCATGTTTTCTTGAAAGTGAAAGCTAACAAGAGTTACCTGAAGCTAGGAAGTTGCGCCAAGTTGGCAGCCAGATTTTGTTGGCCATTTGAAATCCTGGAAAGGATTGGGCTAGTTGCATATATGTTTGCATTACCTGCATCCATGATTGTACATAATGTGTTTCATGTTTCATTTCTTAAGAAATATATACCAGATGCTAATCATGTTGTCGATTGGAATGTGATTTAGGTGGAATAAGAAGGTGTCCTGCAAGTGCATCCTGTGCACATATTGGACAGGAAAAACAAACAGCTCTGAAATCGAGCTATAGGGATTATAAAGGTCCAGTGGACCCAGTACGGTCCTGAGGACATGACATAGGAGCATGAATATGTTATGCGGGTAGAGTACCAGCATCTTTTTAAAATTTTTGAAAAGCTTGCAGATGTAGTGTAAAGTTGCACTGAGGACAGTGAAAAAATAAGGGGAGGGGATTATAATGTCCCCAAGGCCAAGCCCTATTGTAAATCATGTCTATGAAGTATAAATCTTGCATTATGAATTGTAATTATGTTTTATAGGCTAGTGAGCCAAGTTTATATAAGTTGGTGGGCTTATGTGTTATTAGGCCGGAGAGCCTAAGTGTTAAGGCTGGGAGCCTGTTTTTGTATATGTAATCATGCAGATCATTAATAAAAATATAAACACCATTGCGTGAAAACCAAACACGATGAATGAGTGATGGGGGACTAAGATTCCACAGAGTGGGTAAGGGATTGGGGGCTGGAAGGTTGGATAAAGAGGCTAAGTGTTGAGCCTAGGGGCTTAAGTCCTTGGGAATAATATTTTAATGTTATTCCAAAATCCATGTGAAATATATGTTTTAACCTAATTTCTTTGGAAGGACGAGTGACTTCCAAATGGGAAGGAATGAGCTTCATGGGTGACAAGTGTCAACCCAAGCGCATGTAGTTAAAACTTTTGAGTTGAACCATGATGGGGGTTCCTCCATTCGACCATCAACTATCTAAAATGAGAATCTCGTATGACCTCTACAAGAATACCCTCATGGAACTCTGAAACCAAAAAGGCCTATGTTGATTTTTGGAGGAGCCGGTACAGCCTCTGTCAAAACTGTCAAGTCTATGTTCGACCTCTCATTCTCCATCCTCCATCTGAACTCGTGCGTGTCCAGGATCGACCTCTGTTTCAGTGTTTGTTCTAGGGAATCCTTACCTGAACCATTAAGTCTCTGTGTGGGATCTCAATACACCCTCACGCATTCCCGAAACCTGAGCCGTGAGTCTGTCCTATATTGTTGGTTGGGGGAAAACTGAATGTCCCATAATTGTTGAGCCTTGTTATGCTGTAGCATCTGTCTGTCACCAGTTTTGTGAAGCCTGTGTGTATTTTTCCAGTGGACTGTTATGGTCACGTAGTGCTTGACTACATGTGGCTTGTGGACCATTGTATGTTTGTGTGGAGCCTTGTGGTTGCTCGACTGTGTTGGAAATCGAGTTGAAGGAAACAAGTTATTTGGCCCATTTGTAACACTCTTTCTAAGTGAAGGAGTCTACTGGGAAGTGGTATTCTTCTAGAGGGAGTCCAACACCAGCTACAGAGCTCTAAGACTTCTTGATCCAACCAGTTGTTGAGACCTAGAGAGGGAGGTGAAGCACTGATGGACTGTTCTTGTGAAGGTGTATACTCTCGGGCGAAACAGGCATGTGGGGAATGAGATTCCATGAGTAGTGGGTGTAAGAAGGCATCCTGGGAAGAATCCTTCCAATTATTCTGTATAGTTTTCCCTTTAACCTCATCTAGACTAGGATTCCTTGCCTTGGGTGGAGCTTAGTCATAGCTCGGGGTGAGGCACTGTTGAGAGTGATGAGTAGCATGGTATAAGGTTTGGAGGTTCATGGAAGGCCTGAATTTGGTTGGTGGAATTACCACGGTTTCAAAGATAAGTATCATCTTATGCTTAATATTAGGTTTTTCATGTTTGTGATGCTTATATGTATCATGTATTCTGTTGTGCATATGAATTATTGTTAATGCTAGGAATTATTTATGTTAGCAGTAATCTTGTGCTTACTCTGAGTTAAATGTGTTTAATTTGATTTAAATGCATGTTATTAATTAATTATGAGAATGATGTTGTTACGCACAGTAGCATTTGCCCGGCTAGTCGGATGACGGCCGGTCGGGGACGTTACATTTCATATTGTACTTCTGCTAACTAATTGCTACGAGTCTTTCTACTCGAACTTTGTAAGCTACTTGAAAGATGGTTCTTTGATCTATCTCAACTACTTTATATACTCCCCTTGCCTAATATTCATATTACTTGGTATTCACCAAGACAGATGGCTCAAAATAATATCTTCTGTGATGCGGGGTCATCTTCCTCTTCATTTGTAGAGTTATTATCTCTTTGACCTATGAATTTTCCCTTTTTGCATGTGGATTGATCTTGGTCTATAATTCCCGAAAGTACAATCTCTTGAACTTGTTCTTTATTTATCTATCCTTGTAATATTTCATTTATTTTCCAAACCTTTCTGTGTCTGACATCTTCCTTTTTCTTTGTAGATTTGTCTTCATCTTGTGTTATTTCCAATCTTTCAATATTTGGGACTTGGTCTTCGTTCACCTATTCTTCATGTTTTCTTATCCATACTTTCTTATATCTGATATCAATTTTCTCTTTCATGTAAGTATCGATCATTATTCTACAATCACGAGCTATGTGTCCATAGTTATGGAATTTGTAACATTGAATGTTATGTGGAGCCACATAAACATGTATTGCTTGATTATTTCTTCCATAAACACTGCAATTTGCAACCTTATGTCCAAAGTTAGTACAATAAAAAAAATGACCATAAAATAAATTTACATACCTGGGATTGGATGATCTTCTCTATGTTGTAGTCCTTCTAAAATCATTCTTTGGTTGATCATGATATTCTCTTCTATTGACTCCTTCATCATGATTGAAGCTTCTTGGTTTTCTGAATGTAGAAGGTCTTCTTTGATGTCCATCTCTTCTGAACTCTTCTTCTTGAGTCTCCTGTACTTTTGGAATATTCTTAGTTAAGGGCTTGCATTCTTCCTTCTTTATAGAACCTTTGATTATTTATGCATAACTCTTAGTATTCTCTTCACTTTTCCCTTCAGATGACCTGTGACATTTCTCTTCAACCATCTTTACTGATGATGTGGATGTTTCTTCAATGTTTTTACTGAGCTTGACTACTTATACCCTTAACATAACAACTTCTTCTTCAAGATTCTCTACCTCTTCTTCCTTCTTCATCATCTGATTCCTCATGACTTCTTTTGTTCACTTTTCTTCTTCAAGTTGAATATTTAGTGTGATTATTTCATCTTAAATTTTTCTTTCTTGTTTACTGAAATCTGCTTCAAGCTGATTTAAATCGTTAGTTCTTTCTTTTAAATGATTTGTTAGTATATTCTCTCTCTTCTCTGCTTCTTCCTTATGTTCCTCTATTTTGGCTTCCAAACACTGTTTTTTATCTTCTAGATTTTCTTGAACCCTTTTGGCTTCTTCTAGTTGAGATCTTAATCTCTTGATGACTTGCTGGGCTTCTTCAAAATTTTTAATAATTTCCTTTTGCTTCATCAATTATTTCTTGAGTGACATAATTTCTTCTGTTTCTTTCTTTAGTTCATCTAAAGCAATGATCAATTTTGATTCATGATTGTCTTCTAATTTATTTTGATTTTCTATCTCATCACTAATATTCAAATATGGGCATTCAATTTTAAGATGTTCACGCTCTTCATAATTAAAGAAAAAGAACTCGCCTTTGTTGGATTATGTCACTTCTCACTCTTCTTCTTATGAATCTATCTGACATAATGAGCATCTTTCTAACTGTTTAGAAAAATATGACTATGTGATGGGAGAAAAATAGATATCATGTAGATTATCCAAAGTTATCTAGGTGATGAACACTTTCCAACCATTTCTCTTATCGGATCAGGTAATCCTTCCCAGATGAAATCCATTATTTAAGCATATAGGGGCTTTCGCAGTGCAACATATTAGATATCATTTTCGGGATTAACTGCATAGTGTAAGTCATTAATCTATGACCCATATCCATGAGTATTAGTCACAACTAACCAATAATTCTCATGATTTGAATAGTCCACTTAGCACTCATTGCATCAAGTGATGCTCACAGGGGTGAAGAAATGGGATTGAAACCAGCGAAATGAATCACATAGCATCAATCATCACTTCTGGGGCTTGCACCCAGTAACAAGGACTTCCCAGGTGGTCACTCATCCCAATACGCCTCTAGCTAAAGTGTACTTAACTGTGGATCTTTACCCACAATCAAGCCCACTTAGCTTGCTACCCCATTTGCAAAACCTTAGCAAGTATTGTGCCTTATGAACTATCCAGTTAGATCTCCCTTCACTCTTATTATTTAAGCATATAGGGGCTTCCTCAGTGCAACATATTAGATATCATTTTTGGGATTAACTACATAGTGTAAGTCATTAATCTATGACCCATATCCATAGTATTAGTCTCAACTAACCAATAATTCTCATGATTTGAATAGTCATGTCGGATTAGGAATTTGCAGAGTTATGTAGTTGTTGATGAACTCCCTCTAAGAGAAACCACTTCTCCAACAACCTCTCTCACCTAGAGAGAGTTTCTCCCAGGCATGAAAGCCTGATTCTTAAACCCAAGGGCCTAAAAACCTACCTCTTCAAACCAAATTCTTGACAACCTACTTCTCATGTTCATCTCTTAAGTCAACCAGGTAACAACAGTAGAAAAATAGGGTAAGGTAATGGATGACTCAACAAATTACAGAGGTTCAATATGGAAGAGGGTTCAACAATGGCGGAAAAGGTTGACTTCGTCCTATTCAGTGCGTGAGTGAATGGGTGTGAAGGATGGCCAGGATCATCAGAATGGTGAGATCAAAGTCATGAGGAAAGATGGAAAGAATGGTCTGTGAACCCCCACAATGATGGAATTTCCCACATAAATTTGCATGCATCCTAAATGACACTTGTCTCTCCAGGAGCTTATTCCTCTCCACTTGGATTTTGTTTCCTCGCCCCCAAACTAACTTAGGATAACATGGTTTATTTCCCAAACTTTAATAATTTAGGAAATGCATTATAATATTCCCTTTGGTTAAGCCCTCAATCTTAGCCCCTTTTCCTATCCTCTCAACCCACTTCCCTTTCCCTTCCTAGTGGAGCTTATTCCCCCATAACTCTTTCTTCATGGTTGGTCTACACGAAGCGATGCAATTTTTATTAATGATATGCATAATTGCATATAAAAAATCAGGCTCAATTCCCTTAGTATCTAGGCTCTCTGGCTTAATAACACATAATCCTCCTAGCTTATAAATACCTGGCTCACCAGCCTATAAACATCCTTAAACATCATTTCATTTCAAGGGGGCCTCGTCCTTCGGGTATTGCAATCCCCTCCCCTTACTTTTGCATTTTCCTCAGTGTAACTCATTTATATAACATCAGCAAGATTTTCAAAATCTTCAAAAAGATGCGGGCATTCTGCCCACATAGCATCTTCATGCTCCCAAGTTGTGTCCTGAGGACCGTACTAGGTCCATTGGACCTTTACAAGCCCTATGGATCGATTCTAGAGATGTTTAATTTTTCAGTCCAGAATGCGTACCAAATGCACTTGAAAAGCACTTTCTTGCTCCACCTGAATCACATTCCAATCAATAACATGATTAGCATCAGGAGTATGTTTCTTAAGGAATGATACATGGAATACATTATGTATAGACATAGATGCACGTAATGAAAGAATGTAATCTACTATTCCAATAATCTCTAGGATTTCAAATGGCCCACAATATTTGGCTACCAACTTGGAACAATTTCCCAACTTCAGGGAACTTATGTTGGCCTTCACCTTCAAGAAAACATGATCACCCACTTTAAATTCTCTATGATTTATGTTCTTGTCAGGATAACTTTTCCGCCTATCCTGGGAAACTTTAAATTTTGTTTAATATTCAACATTTTTTCTTCCATTTCTCTGAGCAACTCTGGCCCAATCACTACCCTATCAGTCGGGTTTCCTAGCTGACTAGTTTGTTTCACTTTCTTCCATAAAGTGTCTCAAATGGGCTCATCTTCAGAGAGGCTTGGTACCCATTGTTGTAGGAAAATTATACCAATTGTAGATAATATTCCCATTTAGATGGTTTTTCCACCACATACATCCTTATCATATCCTCTATCACTTGGTTCACCCTTTATATTTCCCCATCAGACTCGGGATGATAAGTTGTGTTGAAGCTCATATTTGTTCTAAACCCTTTGATTAATCCTTTCCAAAACTTTGAGGTAAAATTTGGGTCTCTGTCAGAAACAGTTATCTTGGGTATTCCATGCAAGCATGCTACTTTCCTCATATAGATATCAACAACATTGGTTGCCTTGTGAGTAACCTTCATAGTAATGAAATGAGAATATTTGGTAATCATGTCCACCACCACCATGATAGCATCATGCTACTTGCTTGTTCTGGTAAATTTGGTGATGAAATCCATTGTCACCACTTCCCACTTCCACTCAGGAATGGGAAACGGTTGCAGCAACCCAGTTGGGTGTCTATCCTAAGCCTTGAACCTTTGACACTCCAAGAATTTAAGAATGTATTCAACAATATCACTCTTCATTCCTGGCCAATAATATCGGCACTTGACTGGTGAAACCATTTTCTGATATCCTTGGTGCCCCACATAAGGTACATTATGCATCTATTTTAAAATCGTACTCCACAATTCATGATAATTGGGTACATAAGTTGTGTTCTTGTACAAGAGAATTCCATCTATTCCCATAATATTCAACTTTTTGTTGCATATTACCTTGATGTAATTTTGTTACCAATTCCTTGTACTCCAAATCAACTTTTTCATCCTTAGAAATTATACCTTTAAGATCCATTCGATACATACTAATGGTTGTAGCATGTAGTACATGCACTCTCCTGCTGAGTGCATCAACCACCTTTTACTCTTTTCCTTTGATGTGCTTAATATCAAAGTCATATTCATAGAGGAATTCCAACCATCTACTTTGTCTGCCATTCAAAGTTGGCTGATCAAACAAGTATTCCAGACCATTATGGTCTGTCCTTAGCTCAAAACTCTTTCCCATGAGGTAGTGCATCCACTTCTTCAAGGTGTGCACTATGGATGCCAACTCCAAATCATGAGTGGCATAGAGCCTTTCATGCTCTTTCAATTTTCTGGACTCAAAACATATCACAAACCCACACTAATACATATTGTAAAAATTTTGACGTTTTATTTGTGGCGTTATGGACAAAATTGTCCATATTGTCGCAAAATAGAGGAAATTTAAAAAAAAAAAGTTCATATTGCCCGATAATGTCGGTCTTGCCACGTTGACGTCTCTCTTGCCACGTTAACGTCGCTCTTGCCACATTTTCCACCGGAACGTCTCTCTTGCCACGTTTGTGACATAAACGTCATTCTTGCCACATTTGTGAAGATTGATGTCGCAATTGCGACGTTTTGGAAACTAGGTTTTCCCCTCCAACAATCACCTTAGTATGTTGACCAAGTCAAAATACTAACGGTCACTTACGTTTTTTTTACGTCGGAATTGCGACGTTACAAAATCTATAAATATGTTGCATTTGACGGATGTTGCGACAAGTTTTCTATATTAACGACGTTGCTTTGGGGTCATAGTAGTTAGTGGTTAGAATGTTTTAGGGTGTGATTTTCATGTCATGAGTTATAGGGGTAAATGATTATAGTGTGTAAAGGGTTAGAATCTATTTGGGACCATCATGAAAATTTCAGTGTCAGAGCATTGAGTACTTGAGAGGTTGGATGCCAAGTGAGTAGTAAAATGGTATCATGAGAAAAGATTCCTTAAGCCTTAATGGAAACTAGTGTTCTAGTTGCAAGTTTAGAACAAGTGTAGGTTATTACGATGGTCAATATGAGTCAACCATGTTAAATATGGTCAACTATACTCAAACATGATGAATTATGCTCAATCATGGTCAACAATGGTCAATGGATATCAATATCATCAATAAGGGTGAAGGGTTAGTTGGTTACTAGAGTGAATGTAATAGGAGGATTATGGGTTAAGGGATTAGTAAGTTACATATTTAATGGATTAGTGGGTATGTTTCGATGAAGTTAGTGGGTCAAGGGGTTATGATGTTATGTTTCTATGTCCTTCAATATCTCTCCAATGGTTCTCCTTAATCCTCCATAAGCAACGGGGAAATTGTGTACAAAGGAGAAAATTGGGCCTTCCTTTGTGTGAGAAAAACTAATCCAAGATCTCTCCAAATCTTCAA
>JZKD02S1156845.1:1345613-1360935 GCA_000966675.3 Picea glauca
TCTTTGCATCAATTCACCACTGCATCATATATATCAACTATGCATCATGTATCAATGACAACTCATTGATCCATCTTCATCAATGCATCATATCAATGATTTGTCTTTATCAATTGGTTTCCACTTGGACATCTATCATTATCATCAAGGGCATCATATCATTGATCCATATTTATCAATTGCTTTCCACTTGGACATCTATCATTCTCATCAAGGGCATCATATCAATGATCATCAATCATCAACCAATCAATTACTTGACATCAATCAATGACATCAATCAAACCAAACCATTTACATCAATGACATATGATCCAACAATCTCCCAAATAATCAAACAATTGACATCAATGACAACATGATCCAACAATCTCCCCCTTTGGCATTGATTGCAATACCAACATTGATGTCAACTCCAATTACCAATTATTGATGTCAATATGTACACAAGGCATGCTCTTCATGAATAGTCAATGTGATGATTTCTCCACATCAATCTCTCCCATCAATAGACATCAATCACATCAATTTGATTATCTCTCCCCCTTTGACATCAATGGAAAAGGGCCATTCTCCTTTTTTGGGCTGCTCCCCCTGTCTTGTTGCCACTATATAATCTCTCCCGTTTTGAACAAGGGATATCAATATGATGTAATGCTGAAAATACATCGAACATACTTCCCCTGCGACCATCGCACCCCCTGGAATTATGCCTATGTGCTCTTTCTTCAAATATAGGTCTCTTTTCTAGGTATGTATCTGATAAATATATCCTCCTAGAATCATGGGAAGAAGAATGACTTCCCCTAAGGGTATGTCTCCACCTATCCTCTCTACAAGATGAACAATATGATACCATATGATGATCCTTGGACCTATTCATGCATCAAACTTGTGTTATACCATTCATCATGAAACAAAATATATGTCAACAATGAAATAGAGAATCATGAACAATATATCCACCAAGTGAATCATGTACCAAAATGTGCCCACCATGCACAATACCCATGTACATCAACAATGATCAGGGGATCAAATTTTGCTCAAAAATTCAAAGTGCTCGAAATCACTTCAAATCGAACGAGAGTGTAGGCCTTGTCATTGTGAACCCAACGCCACTCATTTGGGTTCAAACGGACATCGGGAGCGAGATATATCATGATCTATTCGAATCGTCAAACAGGTAAAAAAAGGACACTGACTGTGCAGTCCGTACAGTCCATACAGGTCGACGTGGCAGAGGTCGTACATGTGACATGGCATGATGTACGTTGAAAGGGCAGTTGGTGACATGGCAATCATCTATTGGCAGATGTGATCGAATTGCAATGCGACACGTGGCATTTATTGAACAAATGGTGTGGTGCCATGTGGCCCAGTCATGGGATGCCATGTGGCACCATTGTATTGGTTATTGGTTCAAAATGATATGGAGTCTGTGGGATTCAAACCCCAGACCTCCCCACTGGTCAAGCCTTTGCAAAGTCCGCCCTGCCAACGGGCCACGCATTGTTCCTTGTTAACTATATGTGTTATAATCTATTTGAATTAATGTAATGTTACAAATGGCAGGGGGTCGAGTCGGGGCTTAGCCCCGACCCGCAGTTCTATTTCTTTACACATATGACCAATGGACTATCGTTTGCACAGGATTTTGTATTACAAATGGAGTCCAGCCCTGGTTTCACATATGACCACAGTTCAAAACGCGCGTGGTTTACGTATTGCCAATGTTTAAGCCTCCGGTCACATAACCCGTGACATGTGACCTTGTCACGGAGCCCGTGGGGGAGTTGAGTTTAAATGTTAGCCCTTTTGTATTTGCGTGAGGTCACATGGACCCATGTGTCCATGAGTTTGGTGGTTAGGGGCTGGTGCGCCCATAACTGTCCTACAGTTCGCACCGTTTGTGCGGTTGCATTCAGTGTTGGGTTTTTATGCTTTGAATGGCATGTGTGCTAGGTTGAATGTACAGAGGTGCATTTTGTAGATGCAGAGACAACAAGCTTGAAGGGGAGACTTCAAGGAAGCCTATCTTCTTCATTTTTTGGCCAAACGAGGTGTTGAAAAAGCCCAACTAGGGGTTTTTGGATGCTCTGAAGCCATTGGAGCAGTCTATTGGTCAATTTAAACATTGTAAAGCACGTTTTTGAGCACTTTGAGCAAATAATACTAATGATCCATTGGAAGTTGGACCAGGATATGTAGCCCAAGAGAGGGGTGAACTCCTTTATCATTTGTTGTGTTATGTGTTTATGTTCATTGATTATGCTACTGTTTATATGCATCTTAAATGAGTAAATCCTTTTAATGATGTGTTGCAAAGTTGATCCATTTGCTTTTAACACATAAAATTTGACTTGCAAATATTTTCAAGAATACAAGTCTTCTTCATTTTTAGATCAAACAATGTGCCAAAAGTTATCATCCATGAAATGTATCCACCATATGCCAACATGTACATCTACCAATATGCCAACATGTGCATCTACCAATTATGCCAAACATGTGCATCCACCAATATTCCAACCATGTGCATCTACCAACATGCCAAACAATGTATCATATCACTCATGATTTGTCTCCATCATGAACCAAGTGCCATAGTCATGTATCAAACAAATACCAATGTTGTCAAAATCAAGTAATACCATATATGAGTGTACTACTATGCACAAATACCAAAAAAAATGATGAGTCCCATACATGTATGCCAAGTCCTCCATAAAACATGTGCTAATCATCCAACCATATGTCTCAGCATGTAACCTGATCCATATGAAAAATGAATGCACCATGATATCAACATATGCTTCCAATAATACATCATAAGATATACCAGCCATGTACACCACCATCATCACAAAATGATTAATCCCAGCAGATCAACATCAATCCATACTCTTGGGTTAGTGCCATGCACCCAACCCAAGCCTCCCTTAGGAAAACTAGTCCAAGCCACAACACAAGAAGGGAAATGAAAAGATGAGGAAGGACACAGGAAAATGGTGTGAGTACCATAAAATCCCTTGTCACAACACCGAAGAATGTCGCTCCAAGAAGTCACTCGTGGCCAAACTGAAGGCTTATGATTTAGTGGTTGATTTTGATTTTGAATCAAATCCTAAAGGAGGGAATCAAATTATTGATGTTGAACTCAGTGCCACTATGGCTACCACCAAAGTTTAACCAAGTGAACCAGAAGAACGAGAGGAAGGAGATGCCTATTTCACTTGCAGATGTGGGTAAATGGAGCTCTGCCTCATTTAATTGTCACGGTAATAAAAAAAACATGATTTCAGAAAAGGTCATCAAGTGGCGTGACCTTCCAATGATACCACACCTGCATCCCTACACCATCAGTTGGCTTCTCCAAGGAACAAATCTCCCTGTCAGCCAATAGCGTCATATTCCATACAACATCAATCCTTTCAAAGATGAGGTACTATGTGACATTTATCCCCTTGAATTTTGTGATGTTCTTTTAGGACAACCATATTTGTGGAAGCATCATGTTATGTATGATTATATACCCCATAGTGTTATTATTACTTTGGTTAGACAATTGTACAGGATAGCAGAGGTAGCATCGCCTAATGCTATTTCTTTAATCTATGCTAAGAAATGTTGTAAGGTCATCTCACAAATCGGGAAGTTTGTCTTCTTTGTGATCCATGCTCATAGTAAGAAAAATTTCATCGCCACATCCATGGCCTCCACATAGAGTCTCTCTTTGCAGAAGAAGCAAGTGGACAAGATTGTGGAAGAATACATAGACATCTTCTCCTCACCTACAAGGGTACCGACACACTTTCAAGTCAAGCATCTAATTGATCTAACCCCCAATGCAACTCTACCTAGTGGACCATTCTATCACCGCTCGCTGATGGAAAATGACAAAATCAAGTGAGAGATCCAAGATATTATTCAAAATGGGCACATCAGACCTAGCTCCTCCCCTTATGGAAGCTCAATTGTACTGGTGGAGAAGAAGGAAAAGACGTGGTGACTCTGCATTGATTTCAGATCCTTAAACAAAATCACGGTTAGGAACTGGTACCCCATTCCCAGGATTTATGACCTTCTTGACAAACTCAAAGGGGAAAATCTCTTCAAAAAGATTGACCTAAAGTCTGGCTACCATCAAGTTCCCATCGAGCCAACTGATGTATGGAAGATAGACTTCAAATCTAAAGAAGGTCTCTTCGAATGGCTAGTCATGCACTTTGTCTTAAAAAATGCACCAACCACTTTCATGAGGTTGATGGATGATGTATTGAGACCCTTAACCGAATCCTTTCTGGTGGTATATTTAGATGACATCCTCATCTTCAGCAAAGCATGGGAGGATCACATGTGGCATAGTCAACGGGTTTTGAACACTCTATGGCAGCAAAAGCTATATGCCAACATGGAAAAATGCTCTTTTGGCATGAACATGGTCAAATACTTGGGATACATTGTTGATGAGAATAGGGTACATGTTGATCTAGCTAATATCCAAGTCATCGGTGACTGTCAAACCACGAACACACTGACTGAGCTTCAGAACTTCTTGGGACTCGCCAACTTCCACCGACAGCTCATGTTGGGATTCTTCCATATTGCATGGGCCCTCATCCAGGTGACCAAGGGTGGTGGTAGGGCCAAGTTCCTGTGGGGGAAGGAGAAGCAACGAACATTCAATGATCTGAAGAATTGCTTATGATCAGCTCTAGTACTTTGCTTTCTCGATCTGCAACAACCATTTAATATTGAGACTGATGCATCTGACTATGTTGTGGGTGCAGTTCTCACTCAACATGGGCATACAGTGGCATACCATAGTGAGACACTCTCCGATATTGTCTAGAAATACCCCACCTATGACAAGAAAATGTATTCCATTGTACAAGCCTATCGTCAATGGAAACATTACATTCTCAGAAAAGAGACGATCATATACACTGATCACAAGCCTCTGCAGTTCATACAAACACATGAGAAATTGAAGAAAGACTGCCATCAGAAGTGGTCCACCTAACTACAACAATTCCATATCAACATCAAGTATATGACATGTATATCCAATTATGTTGCTGACTACCTCAGTCAGCCTCATGTGGTTGCACTCACCACTGTGCTCCATTCCTATGGACATGAAGCATCTGTGTGGCCCCAACTTTATCAGAAAGATCCAAAATTTTCCACCACCTATCAGCTCTTGGGTATAAGAGCAACTGTCACTGATTTTCACATTTAGTATGGACTCTTATTACACCGAGACCATCTCTGTGTTCCTACAAGTGAGCGTGCAAAACTGATTTGGGAAGCCCACTACAGTCTAGTGGCGGGACATTTTGGTGTGGAGAAAACTATGTCTATTCTCCAGAAACATTTTTTGTTGGCCAAAACTTCAATAGGAAGAAAGGATTATACACCCCTCTTTCTATTCTCAAGAATCCTTAAGAATCCATATCAATGGATTACATGTCTATCTTTTCGTCCACCAAGCAAGGAAATGACTGCATATTTATGGTCGTTGATCGGTTTTCGAAGATGGCGATACTCACAGCCTGCAAGAAGAATATCATAGTGATAGATACTACCAATCTCTTCTTCAAATGAGTGTGGTTCCACTTAGGGATACCATAGACCATCATCTTCCACCGGGACAACAGGTTCCTCATCACATTTTGGTCGAGTCTCTAGTCTTTGTTGGACACCAAGATTAAAAAATCCACTGCTTTCCACCCCCAAACCAATGGCCAAACAAAGTTTTTCAATCAAATGATTGTGCACATCCTGTGCATGTACAATTATAAGAATCCATGTACATGGGATGAGAGTCTCCCCTATGTTCAACATAGTTACAACATGTCTCTCCATAGATCCACCGACCATAGTCCATTTCAGGTGGGTCTGCGATTCCAACCCTTGGGACCCATTGATGTTGCACTTCCTCTTAACACCACACACACAAAATCTTCACATGATCAATATGTGATCGACAAAGCCACCAGATTCATTGAGTAGATTCAACACATCTGCCAACAAGTCGAGGAGATTTTGTAGAAATATAATGCTAAGTACAAGCAACTCCATAATCAACACAGGGTACCACACTAGTTTCAGGTTGGCAACAAAGTATGGTTACATTTGTAGAAGGTGCATCTCATGTGGCCCCATTGGAAGATTCTCCCACTTCTCTATGGGCCTTACACTATCACCAAGGTTGTGGGTAGAAATGATTTTGAGATCAACATGCCACCCTTCCTTGGCCTACATCCAGTGTTCAATGTGTACCCACTTAAGACATATTTTCCACCATTATTGGACACCTCAGAGATCGCAGAACAACTAACACCAACAGATCTCAACCCTGAATGCATGGAATGAGCATCCACTAATCAGATAGTGGACAACATGGGTCAAGGGAATTCTCCAGCAAAGGATTCATCTTTGTCGGGTTGTCAAGGCAGGGAAAGTCCTATACCAAGGAAAGTGGCTCACCGGGAGAAAAATATACAAGAAATTTCCTCACCAGATGTGGGAAATCAACACAATGGAAACCATTTCTTCCTAAGGGGGGAGGATTGATCTAGGTGGATATTGGTATCCACCCATCTATCCCAACTGGCTCCTCTTGTCCATTTTTGTTCAACACATTCTTTTGTACTTATTTGTAATTGTGGTTTCTACACTTCTGGGGATGTATGAATCCCCACACATCCTCCAGGTAGATATTGGTGGCCTCTCACCTAATCCAACTGACTTATTTTGTATGTTTTCATATCAACAGATCTTGTTGTACTTCCAGGGTCGTTTTGGGGCCCTAAACATTGTTTTTTTGTCTCGCCACAATCAAACTATAGATGGAGTTAGATTTTGATGGAAGAATGTGTATTTCTCTAAAATACCTTTCCAACGAGATATCACGCTCCTAAAATAGAGGTCATATGCAAAAGTTACAACCCTGGGAAGCTGAGGTACCAACTTACACCAACATACCCATAGGGGCCCACATGACTTTTGGCGTTTCACATTCTAGGGTTAGTTTTTTGGATGTATAGGGTTTTGTCATGTTGGCATGTTTATAGGAAGAATGTGCTTGTCATTGATGGAAATAACAAGAGTGAACCAAGCCTCAATATTTCAGAAGATGAGAAATCTCATAAGAGATAGCGGTTTCCAGAAGTGCAGACAAGGTCCAAGAGACGAACTCGCGGGAAGAGAAAAGGTCAAGACCCATGAACACTTAGAAAATATTCTAAGTTAGAGATATCATAAGCTCAGGAGGAAGAGAGACAATGGTTTTTGGATCACTGATCCAAAGGACCAAAAACCGTCAGATTGAATTAATGGAAGGATAGGATAAGTGGGGGAAAACGATTGAGAATTTGATCACCTGAATTTTAGTCAGACGTCAGATCAAAATAAATGGAACGATAGGATAAGAAAATATGGAGAGCTATTGGATTTAATCCAAGGAAAAGCTGCATCGCAGAAAGATCGAGTCATTGATCTAAGATATTGATCAACAAACAACATTCATTTTAGGTCTAAATATGTGAGGAGGTTACACTGTAGACAAATCACTTCGAGAGTTTCAGTTTGATGTTTGAAATCCCTGAAGCATAGAGAGTCGGAGAGCCGAATTAAATATCGATCTTCCGATCATCCGAAACATATCTCATCCATCATATCGTATCGAGTAAATCTCAAGCGTCGGATCATCCAAAGTGGATATGGGTTGTCTGATCCAAAAGACACATGGCATAAATATGTGGATTCTGGGTAAAGACCCGAAGTAAGCCTCAATCGTCTTATTCAAGGACATGTGGTAGACCAAGTCAGTAAGGACATGTCGTAAACCATGCCAACAAGGACATTTGGTAGACCACGTCAGGAAGGACATATGGCAAACCACGTCAGTGAGTGACAGGTGACAACCACTCGACCTGTGCCAAGTCAACAGGTAACGTGCGTAATGTTACATCACTTCGGGAGATTTTCTTTGGGATTTTTACCACCAAAAAATGACAAAAGTCTCAAACTCCTGAACGTCGATTACCCAAAGAATACCATGGTCGTTGATCACCAGAAGGGGTACATGTCAGAAGATTACACATTTGGGTAGAAATACTCTGGAAAACACAAAGGAGAAAGGTTTGAAATCGTCAAATCCTGAACAGTCGAAGCAACTGGGAATCATCGATTTTCTTCTCACTAGATCGCAAGCTCCAGGTAAAATGCTCGGAGGGAATCCGAGAAAGGAGAAACTAAAATATGAGAATGTCGAAGGGTGAAGTCCTGGAGCAGAGGATAGTTGTTGGATTAAAGAGGATAGATGTCAACAAATCTTCCATTTCATAAGATATCCAGTCAGAAGAAACGAGAAGTTGATATTTGAAATCTTCGGAGTCCAGAGACCCGAAGGAGATCTCAATCATTAATCCGAGAAGGACACGTTTCAGTGGATTGTCAACTTTGGAAGATTGACGTATGAAGGAAAGAAGGTTTTGAGAGTTGAAACTCTCAAATCTCGGATCATGAAATCAATCGTATCTGTTGATTTGGAAGGATGCTATGTGTCGACGAATCACATATATCTGAGATCACGCGTGGAAGGAGGAAAGGAAGGTAGATAGAATTCGTTGATCAAGTAGCATCACCAAGAGATTGGAAATTAATGGTCATGCTAAATTGTGAGGCCAGAACATACTCGGATGTTAATTTTTCTTGAGCAGACCGCAATCAAAGCCATGGTATCTCCAAATGCATACATGGAGATCCATAGTGAATTATGGGGTGAAACATGGGTTTCCCTCAAACCACCTTTGGCCACACCCACATTCGCATGGTCATGTGAGATCATCCCCCAAGGTCATATCGAAAGAAGGAGCTAAAACTTACTAGACTGAGATCACGAAACGCTCGGAAGTTAGGCATGTGGTCATAGCCATGGTCACATCAACAAAGATTAAGGGAGGAGTTGGCACATTGCTAGGCTCCACTTCAGATATCAAGAGCTGGGAGAATCGAGATGTCTCATACCAATATTCCTAAAGTCGTGAGTCATGAAGCACATGTTGGTTAGGCGTATGATCATCGTCGATGGTCATGTGAAGGAAGGGGATTAGAATCCAAAGAAGACAAAAATGACTAGTTGTAACTGACAGAGAAGACGAAGAGTTGTAACTACCAGAGAAGAAAAGGAATATATGGATAATGACCACTAATGATGAACAAATTTAGAATAACCACCAAAGAATACGAAGAGTTTTGATGATGATCTGGTAGAGAAATGGGCATGAGAAAGACATGTAGAATAAATAAGAGAGTCTGTTTTGTTTATAGTGATGCATGTGGGTAGGAGGATATAGAGTGCATAACCTGAAGGGGAGATCGGTGGTGTAGTGAAGAGAATGCAGAGGAAGAACAAAGCATAAAAGGAAGAAGAGAAGTTGAACAAGAGGTGGTGTTGAGTGCATAAGGAATAAGAGTAGAGCATAGAAGTAGAACATTGCAGAAGCGGAACAGGGCATAGAAGCTGAAGAAGGAAGAAGAGACATGGTGTTGTAAAAGACCATATCAAAGATAGAGAAAGTAAGTAAAGTTTTGGAAGATTCAATAAGGGTGGTAGAGTGGTGCTAAGGAGGATTGTAGTCCTCTAAATTCTAGTTGCTACTAGAAGATATTCTTGGATTTGGTGCTTCCATCTAGTGGGTGATAGAGAAACCTGGAAGTTGGTGCTTCCATCTAGTTGGTGCTAGAGAAATCTGAGAGTTGATGCTCTCTGCAAGTTGTAGCTTTCTATCAGAGGTTGTACCCTCATATTTGAGTTGTATATCAAAGAATATGATGCACATGAAAGTTGGATCTTGATTGACATCCTAATAAGAAGAAGTGTTCACCCTTTATGGGTTTCCTCAGGAAAATCAGTGTCTCTATGTATTCTGTGTGATTTATCATTGTATATCTATGAATGTTAAGTTATCAGCAACACATTAAATAATAATCTATAAAGAATCATAAAATAACAAGAAAAGTTTCAAGCTTATATACATAATTGATTCACCCCCCTCCTCTCAATTATATTTCCAACAATTGGTATCAGATCCGGTTCCTTTGATCAAAGGTAGATCCTTAAGCTTGAACATGACTAGTCATGATGGAAGTTCAACTAATAGACCCCCTCTCTTTGATGGAATAAACTTTTCCTTCTAGAAAATAAGGATGAGAGAACATTTAATGTATCTAGGTGTTGATGTTTGGGATGTCGTTGAAACGAGATATGTGAAGCCTGTAGTCTTGGCCTCAAAAGATGATAAGCTAGATTTTAGATTTAATGCAAAAGAAATGAATGTCATCCTAAGTGGACTTGTTGAAGCCGAGTTTTTCAAATTCATGCATTTTGATTCAACAAAAGTTATGTGGGACAAGATGATAAGTAGTTATGAAGGTAATGAAAAGGTGAAAGATGCAAAAATTCAGACTCATAGATTGAAATTTGAGTAGTTAAATATGGATGAAGACATCCTCAAACAACAACTGAAGGAAGCCGAAACAAAAGGTGAAAAATTGGAAGTTGAAGTAGTGACTGTCAGAAAAGACCTAGATAAATTTCAGGCCTTATATCATCAGAATTTGACAAGTATTAAAGCCTCAAAAGGATTAGCCTCCATTTTGAATCAACAAAGGAATTCAAAGTTGAAAACTGGTTTGGGTTATGAAGAGGGATCAAGTAGTGGTCAGCCAAGAAACAAAGAATCCACCAAGTTTGTCAAATATACAACCATTGACAACAAAAAACCTGTAAAAACAAAGGAAGAGAATCAACCGCCAAGGAGGAGTGAAGAAAAAGCTACAATAACTGAATATGTAGAGAAAATAAATAATACACCCTCTGCTCAAGGAAATCATCATCGTGGAAGAAATCGACCTGCTCAAAGAAGACAACCATTTTCCAGGTACAAAGATTTTTTCTATGGATATTGTTTTTACTGTTCTAACTTTGGCCACAAAGCTGTAAATTGTTCTTTAAGATTTAGACATGAGCAATAAATATAGCCAAGGAATAAATACCTTCCACAAAAAATAATGAGACAACCAAGTAACAAACAACCATAGATTGCAAATCATGTGATGGCTAGAAAAAAGATGCATATTAAGCATAACAAACATTATGATCCTTTGTTCAATGAACCATAATGTTACATCTGCCATAATTATGGACATAAAGCTGCAGACTATCTCTTAGAGAATGATAATAGATTCAAATCACAGAGCTGAAAACATCAAGGTTTGGAATAATAATGAAGATAACAAGTGTGGATTATTGTTGTCATCTCAAAGAAAAAAATACCTCTGGTATATTGACAGTGGATGCTCCAGTCATATGACAGGTGACAAAAGTAAGTTCCTATCACTCAAAGAAAATAAATCAGGGAGTGTGACCTTTGGAAATGATGCTCCAAGAGATATCAGAGGTAAAGGTCTAGTAAGCTTAAGTAATGGAAGAAGCAAAGATCAATATGTACTATTTGTTGATGTTTTAAAGCATAATCTTCTTAGTGTCACAAAAATATGTGCCAGAGGATGTGAAGTCACTTTCACTGACAAGAATTTTAAAATAAAGACAGTAAACATAGGAGAGTTGATTGCAAAAGGGGTTAGAACTGAAAACAATGTATATGTTCTGAAGGAAGATAAGGAGAAATGTCATTTAAGAAAATTTGATGAAATTTGGTTATGGCACAGAAGGCTTGGACACCTGAATTTTGATCATATTGTCAAACTGAAGGTGTTGGGAAAGACCTTCCAAGAATATCTAAGCCTAATAACTTTGTATGTGAATCCTGTCAAATGGGGAAGCCGACTCATGCTCAATTCAAATCAAAGAGTTTCACATATTCATATAAACCACTTCAAATTGTTCCTATGGATCTATCTGGACTATCGTGAAAGGAAGGTACTAGAGGAGAACACTACTTTATGCTATTCATTGATGACTTCTCTATACTTACGTGGGTTTCCCTTCTGAGAGAAAAATCTGATGCGTTTGAGAAGTTCAAAAAGTTTAAGGTGTTAGCTGAGAATAAAACAGGAAGGAAGTTAAAGTCAATTCGCTTAGATAGGGGAGGAGAGTTTTTGTAAGGAGAGTTCAAATAATTCTGCGACAGACATGGAATTAAAAGAGAATATACTATTCTAGGTACTCCTCAACAAAATGGAGTTGTAGAACGCCAAAATAGATCAGTTCAGGGGATGGTAAGGGCTATGATCAGTGAAAGGGACATTTCACAAACCTTCTAGGTGGAGGTTGTTCACATGAATGTTCATATTCTAAACAAAGTGCATCTAAGGCCAAACAATGATAAAACTGATAAAACTCCATATGAGTTGTGGTTTGGTCGACCTTCATCAATCAATCATTTCAAAGTATTTGGAAGTAAATGCTACATCAAGAATAATGATGATCATCTGAGAAACTTTGATAGTAGAGTTGATGAAGGTATCTTCTTAGGATATGCAATGAACAGTAAAGGATACAAATTATTTAACAAAATAATGCATAAATTAGTAGACTATATTGATGTTTGAATTGATGAAGAAGCTCCCGTAAAAGATCAACAGAGAATAAGCACTAAGCCAGATGAAAAATATGATGAGAATAATAAAAATAAAGAATAGAAAATCTCAGAGTCATAAGAAGATGATGAATCAGGTGGAGAAGAGACACCCAGACAAGAAGAGTCAGGACAACAATCAACATCAAATCCTTCCTCCAAAATTACTCAAAATAATCATCCTGAAAGTCAGATAATTGGTGAGAAAGACAAAGGTGTACAAACCAGGAGAAGGATAATCAAAGACACTGAGCAATCACATATAGCCTTCATATCCATGGTGGAACCTAAGAACTTAAATGAAGCCAGTAAAGACATAAATTGCTTAAAATCAATGAATGAGGAACTCAACTAGATTGAAAAGAATGACACTTGGGAACTCGTTCCTAGGCCAACAAATAAAAATGTAATAGGATCCAAATGAGTCTACAAAAAAAAGATGAATGAGCAAGGAAATATTGTAAGAAATAAGGCTAGATTGGTCTACAAAGGATATGCTCAAATAGAAGGAATGGATTTTGATGAAACATTTGTGCCCGTAGCAATATTAGAAGCTATTAGAATTTTTCTTGCCTATGCTTGTCATAAAAAATTTAAAGTCTATCAAATGGATGTCAAGTCAGCTTTTCTAAATGGATATATAAAAGAAGAAGTCTATATGGAACAAACAGAGGGTTTCCAACTATTAGATAACCCTGACTTTGTCTTCAAGCTAAATAAATCCTTATATGGGTTGAAATAAGCTCCTCATGTCTGGTATTACAGACTAGATAAGTATCTTCAAGACAAAGGGTTCAAGAGAGGAACATTTGACAACAATCTATATATAAAAACATAGGGTAATGATTTTCTCAATGTGTTGGTCTTTGTAGATGACATCATCTTCGGAAGCAATAATGTTTTATTGGTACAATGGTTTTCTTCTGCCATGCAGTCTAAATTTGAAATGTCTATGATAGGGGAACTGCCATTTTTTCTTGGCCTGCAAATTACTCAGAGGTCTGAAGGAATATTTCTTTCTCAGGAGAAATATCTAAGAGAAATGTTGAAAAGGTTTCAAATGGAAAATTCTAGACCTATGAGCACACCTATGGTCACTGGATGCAAGTTAAGAAAGGATGATGACTCACCTGATGTTGATCAGAGTTCATATAAGTCTATGATAAGAAGCCTATTGTACATCAAAGCATCCTATCCAGACATAATCCATGTTGTTGGAATGGTAGGAAGGTATCAGGCTGCACCTAAACAAAGGCCTTTCTTAGCTGTCAAAAGAATATTCAGATACTTGAAAGGAACGATGAACTATGGCCTATGGTATCCTAGGAATCAAAATTTTCATCTATTAGTCTATTCAGATGTTGATTGGACTAACTACGTGGATGAAAGGAAAAGCATGAGTGGAGGTGCATTCTTCTTAGGAGATTCTCTTGTAGCATGGTTGAGCAAGAAGAAAGGTTCCATTTCCTTATCGGCTACAGAAGATTAATACATTGCAGCTTCCACTTGTTGTACCCAAGTATTATGGATGATTCAGACACTTGCAGACTTGGAGGTAAAGTATAATGCACTGATCCAAATTCATTGTGATAATACTAGTTCAATTAGCATGTCAAAGAATCTTGTATTTCACTCAATTATCTTCACTTGAGGGAAAAGGTAACCAAAACTATTATTTCTTTGCATTATATTCCATCCAAAGATCAGATTGATGATATCTTCACTAAACCTCTTCAAAAAGTTTAGTTTGAGTATCTACACCAAAAGTTGCACGTGACCCTGCTATCAAGTTAAAATAGTCTATATGATCAAGGGGAGAGTGATCATAGTATATCTGATCAGGGGGAGCACAAAGTCACTCTCTATTTTCTTTGACATTGATGTCAAAGGGGGAGAAAAAGGTGTTGTCTATATTCTACAGTTGGAGGTCTAAGCAGAATAGTGCAGCCTTTCAGGGTTGCCATCAATGCCAAAGGGGGATATTGTTGGCATGTTTACAGGAAGAAAGGGCTTGTCATTGATGGAAATAACAACAACGAACCAAACCTTGAGAGAGTAGAAGACGATAAATCTCAGAAGAGATAGCGATTTACAGAAGTGCAGACGAGGTCTAAGAGATGGAATTGTAGGAGGAGCAAAGGTTGAGACCCGTGAAAACTTAGAAAAAATTCTAAGTCAAAGAGATCAGAAGATCAGGAGGAAGAGTGATAATGGTCGTTGGATCACTGTTACACATTATTTTCGTCATCCCTATGATCGTTAATGATGTAAACCTATATTTTTCCTTCAGAGGGGTCAGTGGCCTGAGTTCCTAAAGAGAGAAGGGAGAAGAACTTCTCCTGAGAAAAGAAATTGCTTTTTCCTATGTAAAAACCTTATAAAAAGGGAAGTTCGCAGGTTTCTATATAGCCAGGGTGCGAGAATGATCCATTCTCGTAGGTTTCACTATAGCCAGGGTGCGAGGTGTTCACAGGTTGCTATATAGGCAGGGTGCGAGAATGACCCATTCTCGCAGGTTGCACTATAGCCAGGGTGCGAGAATGACAGCACGTGGGAAAAATGAGCGTTTTCTCGAATCTTCTAGAAGGAAAATCTTCTATGATGAGGTGGCATCCGAATGGTTTGGATCTTACTCGCTTTCATGATTTAGTGGGATCATCCTAACCTCCTCACCTTATCTTCTTCAACTTATAAAAGGAGAGGAATTC
>JZKD02S1156845.1:1367106-1386165 GCA_000966675.3 Picea glauca
AATTCAATAGTTAGATCTAGGGAAAGCGATATATTATGTCCTGTTTTGTTCTAGATCCAGGTGGATCTAGGGAGATCGGTTTGTGTCCGCACTCACGGATTTATCCAATAACAATCACCAATCTAGAGGACCAACAATCGTCAGATTGAATTAATTGAAGGATAGGAGAAGCGGGGGAAAATGATTGAGAATTCCATCACCTGAATTTTCGTCAGTCATTAGATCAAAATAAATGGAAGGATAGGATAATCAAAGATGGAGAGCCTTTGGATTTAATCCAAGGCAAAGCTTCATCACAGATAGATCGAGTCATTGATCTAAGATATTGATCAACAAACAAAATTCATTTCGGGTCTAAAGATGTGAGGAGGTTACACTCCGAAGAAATCACTTCGAGAGTTTCAATTTGAGATTTGAAATCCTTGTATCCTAGTGAGACGGAGATCCGAAGTAAATATTGATCGTCCGATCATCTGAAATAGATCTCAGCCGTCAAATTGTCTGGAGTAAATATCAACCATTGGATCATCAGAAGTTGATCTGGCTTGTCTGATCTAGAAGAGACGTGGCGTAAATATCTAGACTCTGGGTAAATACCCAAAGTAATCCTCAACTGTCTGATTCAAGGACATGTGGTAGACCATGTCACTGAGTGACACATGGAAACCACTCGGCCCATGCCAAGTCAACAAGTGACATCTGTAGTGTTACATCACTCCGAGATATTTTCTTCAGGAGTTTTACCACCAACAATTGACAAAATTCCTGAAATAGCGAACATCGAAGACCCGAAGAATACCCTGGTCATTGATCACTAGGAGGGGTACATGTCAGAAGATTATGCATTCGGGAAGAAATAATCCTAGAAAACGCAAAGGAGAAAGGTTTGAAATTGTCAAAGACTGAACAACCGAAGCAGTTGGGAGGCATTGATTTGCAAGAGGAAAGGTGTCACTAGATCGCAAGCTCTGGGTAAAATGATCGAAGGGAAGTCGAGCAAGGAGAAATTGAAATCTGAGAATATTGAAGGGCGATGTCCCAGAGTGGAGGATAGTCATTGGATTAAAGAGGAAAAATGTCAGTAGATCTTCTATTTCGGAAGATATCCAGTCAGAAGAAACAAGAAGTTGAGATTTGAAATTGACGTACAAAGGAAAGAAGGGTTTGAGAGTTGAAACTCCTGAAGCCCGGATCATGAAATCAATCATAGTCATTGATTTGGAAGGAAGTTGCATGTTGACAGATCATGAAGTGCTCGGAAGTTAGGCATGTGGTTTTTGGTGCATAAATATGTTCAATGTATATCTCACACTCATTTAAATGTCAATCTAGGATTCGTAATCGAAAGAGTTGTTACACTATATGTGCCGAGAACAAGTAACCTACCTAAGTCTGTTGCATATAGGAAATAATTAATAACATAAAAATCCCATTTCTAATATTTCTAAATACTTCAAAGTATTCTCTGAAACTAGAAGAGAAAACTAATAATGAAACTTAAACAAACAGTCAATCAAAGAGATGTTGTCCTAGAGAAACAAGTTTGTTCATTTCAGGCGCTTGAATTGAAAAGATGAATTTTAAGAAGCTTGTCTCCTGTAGAAATTAAAGCAATCAATTCCAACCATTCTCGAAACAAAATCCAACTTCAACCTCATGTAATTCAATCAAACCAACATAAGGGAAGTTCAGTATAACTGAAAGACTTTATTACAGAACATGAAGATGAAATATAAAGTCTCCTGGTCCTTTGTGATACTAGGTCTACTGCAGTCATAGACTCAAAATATCAGTCTCACACTTCAAATTATGAAATAAATACCTTCAACATCTGAGAATGAAATGTCTATTCGATCTAACACTTGCTTATTCACACCAATCCAAAATGATTAACTCAATGCTCAATCCTGAAAATGAAATAAATACCAATCACGCACACACTGCTGCAAACTATCCACACAAACACACAGAACGTATACAAAGAGGTTTACCTTAGTTGGGGCAATGGGCCCTTGCTGAACTAGAAAGGAACCTCTTAAGGAAGTAACAGACTAAAACTTTTCACTCACATCCAAGAATTGACATAAAAGATCTTCTATATTAATTCAACTAGTAAATTGGATCAACAATCTTTTACTTCATACATGACAACGATAAGTATTTTCTGGTTCTTACATTATATTTTTTACATTCACTATTATATCCCTATTTATCATCTATACAACATTACTTATATAAGGTAAGATGATACTATAAATATCTATGGATAAATATTAAACAGTTTGAGAAATTTCACATTTAAGATTTACATCGAATTTTTAGGAATCGACTCCATCCTCATGACACGAAGTGCATGAGCGATGGAGTCTCTTTCCACTAGAAAACTGACTTGGGCACTTCTATCCAACTATATTCTCGAAATATTCACCATTATTCAAGTCCAACTCGTGCATTCTGGAAACATAGGTTCTGGTACCGGATTGCACACAGTCGCAAGTCTAGTACCAGAATAGAGCAGAGCAGGTAGTATCAGAAGAGCACATGTCTTGGTACCAGAATGGATTTCGTACCGAATTAAAATTGTCTTGGGTACCGGAATGGATTTGGTACTAGATTGCATGGTGTCTGGTAGTGCCAGATAGACTGCTCATAAATCAAATCATTAGGACTATACAAAATAAAACACTTTCAATCGAATTAATTTAAGAAAGTTAAACAAACATGTTTTAAATCATCAATTACCTCTTGTGGACATGACATAGCTATTAGGCATGTGTTTTGGGAGGTATTAGTCCATTATAGGTTTATAACAGAGGTAAAAAGGATTATATATAGGGTAATATAGGGCATTATCTATGTCAAAATAGAGACTCAGCATTTCCCCCATGCTAAAGATGTTGCATGTCCTCATGCAACGTTATCAAAAACTGATACGTAAAAACTTTCTGCACAATTGGACCCTCCTCTGTCATTCCTTAGATTGCAATATGTTAATGCCAGAAGCTTCACCCTTCAATTACTTCTTGATCACCCTAGTGTAATGGATCAATCGCAATACCTTGTTAAATTTGGTAGAGACCTTTGCATGATGCTCTTTCAATTCCGCATTCTCTACCTTGATATGCCTATCCAATATTTTGTATTCTTCAACTTCTTGCTTCAATCTCTCAATTTTTGTTAATAATGTTTGTTCATTCATGGACTTGTCTGGGCTTGGTGTGATTACTTTCTTGGCCACCATATCTCTAGCCTCTTTTTCTTTCCTTAGACTCCTTAGAGCCTTTATTATCATCTTTCGTCTGCTCAGGGACTTTCCTAGACTCGGTGTGAGTGCTTCTTGAGTTACCACCTCTTGAGCTTCTTTTCCTTTCCTCAAATCCATAAAAGTCTCTATTACCAACCCTTCCATCTCACTTATTGTTACCAGTCCTTGTTTTTCACTTGTGGTAGCTCCCCAACCACTCCCTTTTTCTGGAGAACTTGGAATATCCATAGATTCTCTTTTAGGATAAGGTATCTTTGGAGTTGTCACTTGTTTGGCCATACTTCTGGTGGTCTTGCGTATGGGCAGCGAGGCTTTCTTAGACTTGCTAACAGGGGTAGGAGTTTCTTCAAACAGTTTCCTTTTCTTAGATTTACTGACAGGGGTAGGCTTGGACACCTGTTCCTCCTGTGTTGACTTGACTTTTATCTTGAGAGCTTGAATTGTAAATTATGGGGTTTTCTTTTGTTGGAAAACCCATATTCATATCCTGGAAGATTGAGGTGTGGGCTCTAGAACTTGTGCCCCCTTTCCTTCTAGTTTCTTTCTATTTTTACTTGTCACCTTAGCGGTCTCCTTTAGTTCACCAACTGAGTTTTGGGAAGGCCAAGTAACTTCAGAAATACTTTTCAATTATTTAGAGGATTTCAGAGGGGGTTTACAGTTGGCTCTAGTAAAATATCTTGTTGATCCGTCTCCTCCTTCTTTTGTTTCCTATTCTATGATCGTTGGTCTTTAGGGCATAGGACTGAGCTAGACGCTTTAGCTTGTGAAAAAATTTTCTTTCTTTGTAAATGGAAGTTAGGGGTCTTCTCTATTTGACTGGCTAGTTCTGATGACATTTCCACAATTGTTTCAAGAACGCTATCTAATTGACCACCTGGTTCTAAGCCTTCTTTTCATCTTTTACTCCTTTGAACCAAGGTAGGACTTACTCTCTAGAATTGAGTGGTTGTCTTCTTTCTTGATATAACAGGTTCCCCTACGACAGACTTTTTTGTCATTGATTTCTCAATGGGTTGAGATGATTTGGGCATAACAGTGTCTTATTTACCTCCTAATGTCATTTTTCTGTCTTTCTTTGATTTTCTTCTTGAGCCTTCACTGTGTGTCCCTGCCTCCTGTGTCTCATTCAATTTGGATTTTTATTGAGTGAAACTCTGTTGGAGTAACTACTTCCAACTACCCCCTTGTGTTTTTAAAGCATGAACAACCAGAATTTTGATTAAACTGTGATGATGAAGGCTAGTCTCAGGTTTCTTGGAAACTAACCTCACCCCTCTTGTCATTTTCTTTAAAATCATCCATAAAAAGTGGGGAAAATTAATCTGTGGTCCTCCCTCGAAATGCGATAAAGGATTTAAATGATAAATGAAGGTCACGACATACCTTCCCTCGCAGGTGAGGAATTTTTTCAGACTTATAAGCATCATCCAATATTCCTCTTTGATGTAGCTTCAAGGGATGCCCTTGGTCCAATCGGGGTCATGATGTTCTGGCTTGAGGAATTTTTGACAAATCTTTTTGTCAACGATCACTCTCTTGAAGTATTTTTCTCCAGCCATTGTGAGACCCGTAGATTTTTCTATAGTGGCCTCTATAATTTTTAACTTCACATCCCCAAGATTCACATTTTCTCCATCATATGTTTGCACAAAGACGAGAGAAATTCCCTCATGATGACCTTTAAATTTCTCCAAGAATGGCACCCACCCTGCCTATTCATATTTTTTCTTACAAGCCTGATATTTTTTTGTTTCTCTATATATTTGAAATATGGGCTCATGCCTATCGACCCCCATGCTAGCTTAAACAATTCTCTCGGGTGGATAAAGCATGGACAGAGGGTCGAGGATTGAGTACTGGATGTTAGAATGTCAGTTGGGAAAAAAATGCAAGGGATACAAAGGCATAGGGTGTCTATAGACGATGTGACAACAGTAATTAATGCTCATATGGATGGTAGAGCCATCCAGAAGAGCGTTTATGAATGGCAGTGTAGATTACAATGGTCACGTCAATACTCATGATGATATGGTGAGGTACGTCAGATCTACTAACGGTTTCTAGATTCGTGGGAAGCTTGGTGTCGGACGATATTCATGGAAGGATGTGGTCATTATGATCGGAACTCATGTATATGAAATCGGTTGGGATCATTACTCAATATGTTGTGATTCCTGGTTCATGTCATCTCATATAGTACAACAATGAATCATGGGGTTTATTTACTGGATAGATAGAGGGAGTATGAGTTTGATCTGATAAAAGACATTGTGACTTTGCACTCTTGATATTTCTTAGGACACTTCCTCCTCACGGAAGTGAGGTCTAAGATTTCTACAGAGATTCGTGACAAAACAGGGGTATGTCATGAGCCAAGAGCAATCAAATGTTCTAAATTCATATTTAGTCTAATTTCTTTAAATAATAAGAAAAAAAAGTGTTGAATCTGTATGTCCTAGCACTACTAATTGGACAACGACTTGGAAACATGATGAAAGTTACCCGTCATATTCTTACTAGGGATGATTTTAAGGATGGAAATTTATTTTAAAATGTAGAAACCTTGGTGAATATTACTAATCCTTCATATGTCAACTATAAATGTTTGGCGATATTTTTTTAGAAATATTCAAATTTCTAAGTATTTATATAGTTTTTATAAATTTTCGATGATTTTTAAGGTAAAATAATTTTATCCTATAGAATTTGGGCGAATTATTCTTAAAATAGCGAATCTCATTTTTGGAAAAACCATGGAAAATTAGCCCATGAGCGAAATTTAGCCCCTAAAATCATCCTTGATTCTTACTAGTACCAGATCATCTAAGTACCAGATCGCCTGGGTGCCGAGTTGAAATTGGTATGGGATCATCTGAGTACCAGATCACCTGTGTGTAGAATTTGTAGTTGGTACAGGATCACCTGAGTATCGGATTACCTAAGTGTCGGATCACCGGTGTGTAAAATTGGTAATTAGTACTGGAATAGGGCAGGGTCCCTTCTTTTATACTGGATAGGATCTGGTACTGGATAAGCACAATAAGATGATTTGGTATAGGGGTGGCCCTTCGTACATAGAGGTGATCATTGATGCAAGATAAGCAAAAAAATGAACATTTTTCTAGAGTTTAAAAATCTTGACGTTGATTCTGGTGACAATGATTTATAGGAATAGCTGGTGTTCTGTGGTCAAATTAATCTGAAAAACCATGTAGTTGCCAAATTTTATAGAGGAATAATGTAGGAAAGCTTTGTAATAGGAGGGTACTCTGTAATGACCAGTGACCAAGATGACATAACTCCTTTTCTTCTGGAACCAAGGTGACCACGCTTTTGCTGGCATTTCCTCTTTTATTACAATACAATAATAATCCTAACTACGGTTTTTCTATGGATTTTTATCGAGCCCAGATTAGTTAATGCTCATCAGTATTTTCAATTTTATAGAGTCTGAAAAACTTAAAGGAAACTCTCTATACTGTCCCGTGGATTTTTATCGAGCCCGGGCCAGTCCTTGCTTGCCGGTATTTTCAATTTTAAAGAGTCTGAAAAACTTAAAGAAGACTCTCTATAATGTCTCGTGGATTTTTATCGAGCTCGGGCCAGTTCTTGCTCGCCGGTATTTTCAATTTTAAAGAGTCTGAAAAACTTAAATAAGACTCTCTCTGGTAGTTTTCCTCCTTATTTGTTTATCTACATGGAAACACCACCAATTTTTCTTTTTCCTTTGATAGTTACACCAAAAATAAAGAAAAACTTCATCTTATGACACACCTATGTACATAAAATGAATTTATACAATTTGAACTTACTACGATAGGTCAGTAGGAAGAGAAACCCTCTTGCTTACCAATTGCATTTTGGAAGTCTGAAGAACATTTTTGACAAAATCCTCCTTTGGCAGAGGTTTGTGATAAACCTTCAGTCTATGTCCATTTACAACAAGGGAAGTCTGATTTTCATCAATAGTCTTTATCCTTACTGCACCATTGTCATAGACTATATCAACCTCATAGGGCCCCATCCATCTGGTAGATAGTTTGCCTTTAAAATTTTTGAATCTGCTATCATATAGGAGGGCCCAATCACCTGGATGGAAGGAATTCTTTTTAATGTAATTTTCAGTCCATTTGGTCCTTTGCTCTTGTATCAAGGTGGTTATTTATAGAGCATCCTTTATTATCTCATCAATCTTGTTCAATTGTAATAGCCTCTATTTTTTAGCTTCATTCAGGTCCATTCCTAATTGCATGGCAGTTCTGAAGGTATTTACCTGAAACTCTATGGGCAGTAGTACCTGCTTCCCATACACCAACTCATAAGGTGTATGGCCTGTTGTATTTCTCCAGGTTGTCCTGTAGGCCCACAAGGCCTCAGGCAACCTATCATCCCAGCCTTTTTGATGCAGCTGAATAATCTTAGTGAGGATGGCCTCTATCACTTTGTTGGTCGATTCCACTTGGCCATTGGCTTGGGGGTGATAGGGTGAAGACTTTCTGTGTTTGATCTTCTATTATTCGGTAAGAGCCTTGACCAAATTTTATGTGAATTGTGTCCCTTGGTCAATGACTATTTCCCAATGTACCTTGAAACGAGTGAAAAATTCCTCAAAGAGAAAGTCTACAACAAATTGTTCATTAGTTGAATACAGGGCCTTGGCTTCTACCCATTTTGTTACACAGTTTGTGAAAACTAATATGTAATTTTTTTTGCGGGACATGGGATTGATAGGTCCTACAAAATCTAAGGCCCATTTTTCGAAGGGTTCGATTACTACTTGGGATTGGAGTGGCATTTCATCGACTGACGTAGGTTTTCCCATTCTTTGGAAATCATCACAGCTGACCACGCATTTCTTTTCATCTTTGAAAATGGTCATCCAATAAAAGCCAGATTGTAGGATTTTGTAAGCTGTCCTTTTGTTAGAAAAGTGGCCTCCACATGGGCCATCATGGCAGGATCTGAAGATATCCTACATTCCATCTTCCCAAACACATCTTCTGATTACCAAATCAGGTCCCGTTCGGTATAGGGTATCCTCATGCCACATATAATTGGCACTTAGCTGAATGATTCTCTGTTTTTCTCTAGATGTCATACCTTGAGGCAGCTTTCTGGTTACTAAATAGTTGGCTAATCTGCATACCAAGGGGTGAAATTAGAAATGGAAAATAAATTCTCATCTGAAAAATCATCATCTACTGGAGTACTGTCACCTGTATAGATAAGCCTAGATAGGAAATCAACAACCAAGTTGTCTCTTCCAGGCCTATCTATGATAGTGATATTGAATTCTTGTAGTAACAACAACCATCTAGTTACTCTAGCATTTGTAACATGTTTATTCATTAGAAATCTGATAGTTGAGTGGTCAGTGTGCACAAAAGCTTTGTATCCTATTATATAGTGTCTAAACTTGTTGATGGCATGTACTACTAATAAAAATTCATTCTCTATGACAGTATAGTTTTCTTCAGCAGGTGAGAGGTTCTTACTAACAACGTATATAGCATAAGGAGTATGCCCTTCCCTTTGTCCTAATACGTCTCCCAAAGCGGTATCTAAGGCATTTGTACAAATATGGAAAGTAAGAGACCAGTTTGGACCTCTCAAATCAATGGCACTTGAAAGTTTTGTTTTTAATATTTCAAAGGAGATTTGGCATTGCTCATCCCAACATAATTCAGCATCTTTTGTTAGTAGTTTGAAAAGGGGGGCAACTAGGTTTGTAAAATTTTGAATAAACCTCCTATAGTAGCAGGCATGCCCTAAGAAACTTTTGATTTCCTTTTGTGAACTAGGGATCTTAATTTGGGAAATAATGTCGATTTTGGCAGGGTCCACTCTTATTCCTATACTGGATATGTGTTGACCTAGAAAAATTCTTTTAGTAAACAACATTCTCGATTTTTCGTGACTGAGTGAGAGGTTGGTCTCTTTACATCTAAACAATACCTTCTTCAAATTATCCAATGCCTGTTGGAAATCATCCCCATATACCGTGAAGTCATCCATGTAGACTTCCACACAATCATTGTTCAAATCAGAGAAAATAGCCAAGACATCCCTCTAAAAGGTAGCAGGGGAATTACATAACCCAAAGGGGAAAACCCTATAGGCATAGGTTCCTTAAGGATAGGTGAATGTGGTCTTATCTTGGTCTTCTGGTGAAATTTTTATTTGGTTGTAACCACTAAACCCATCCAGGAAAGAAAAGTACCTCTTCCCAGATAAAGTATCCAAGACATGATCTATGAAAGGTAAAGGGAAGTAGTCCCTATTGGTGGCCTTGTTTAGTTCTCGAAATTCCACACAAATCCTCCATTTCCCATTTTTCTTTGGTACAATAACTAATGGGGAGACCCATTTGCTATCTAAAATAGGGTAAATGAAATTGGCTTGTAGGATTTTTTGGAGTTCTTCCTTTACTATATCTTTCAAGGCTGGGTTCATTCTTCTCTGGGGATGTCAGACAGGTCTGATCTTATCGTTAGTGTAAATATGATGCATACAGGTATTTGGGTGGATCCCTTTCATGTCAGAGTAATCCCATGCAAATGCATCAAATTGCCCTTGAATCATTCGTACCAGCTTTTGTTGTTGATCTAATTCTAGGCTGGCATTGATATATAAGGACTTCCCAGGATTGATTTCAACAGCTTGGACAACAGACTCCTTCCCTTCCTCTACTTGTGAAAGAGTGGCTATTGTAGAAGTGGAAGGGTGCCAATTTTCTTGAAATTCAGGGCTAAAGATGTGTGTGTAGTTAGGGAAAGATTGGGGATAGTCAATGCATGCTGAAGCGACCAAGAATAGACTTAGGATTTGTTCTTTAGAGTGTTCTTGTACTCCTTTTACTTGTTCAAGTGTCAACAAGGGTTGAGTATAGTCCTCTTCCCCATAAGGATTCTCCAACTAGAGAGGAACTTAAGTGGCTGGTTGGGCGGGGGGAAAAAGGATAAGCTTTTGACTTTGAGTGCCATTGGAAATTGCCATTTCTCCAGATCGACAACTGATGAATGCATCAATAGTGGCCAACCAAGGTCGACCAAGTACCACTAGGTGTCCTGGTTTGGGGGATTTGGGATGGATTACCAAGAAATCCACAGGGTATTCCCAACAGGCCAATGTCACTATTATATCATCTAAACTTCCTGTTGGGGTTATGACTAATTTATCTGCAAGCTCTAGCAAAGTTTGTGTAGGTCTTAAGTGATCTAGTTTTAGTGTTTTCATAGTGTTTATTGAAATCACATTTATCTCTTCCCCTAGATCAATAAATGTGTTAGGTAAGGCAACACCATTGATCTCTATGGTTACCACTGGGTTCCCTGGATCACTATACTTGGAAGACATTTATGTTATAAATTCGGATAACTTCCCTGCCACCTGTATGACAGGAGGTTCCTTCCTCTTTCTCCCTGGATTTTTAATGCAAAGGTCCCTTAAAATTTTAGCATATATAGGTATGTATTTAATGGCCTGTAGTAGTGGGAGATTTACACATATATTCCAGAGTTCAATCTCTAGATTATGTTCTAGAGGTTCCTCAGTTTTCTTTACGAGCAACCTTTCTGGGTAAGGGGGATTCATTTCATGGGGTGTTTATACTGCAAGGGAGTTGGGATAAGGGATTTCTTGTGGTACTAGAGTGTTTCTTTCTTCATTCAATGGATCGGTCATCTATTCTTCTCTTTGAACCGTTTGGACATCTATTTGTTCTTCTTGGTTTGTGTGATTATGCACTTGTTCTTCTTGAATGACCATAGTGGGATTTGTTTTGTTTACAATCCTTCCTGATCTTAAATGAATTCCATTAAACAGAGTTGGCATTATTACATATGTAGGAAAGGTTTGTACTTCAACGTTTTGTATAGGTTGTGTCGGTCTATTATTTGGGTTAGGGATAGGTTGTGCAGGAATAGGGGTAGGCTGAGGAGGGTTTTGGATGGGTGCAACTTGCATTGTTTGTTGCATATTTGGATTCATGGGTAGTGCAGGTGGTTGTTGTAGTTTTCAGGGTGGAAGAAGAGCATGGGGGGTTAAATCCTGGGAGAAACTGTGAAATATTCGAAGGATATTATGGATAGGTGGGAAAATTTGTTGGCTGAAAGGGGACATTTCCATATACAAGTCCTCTCCACCCCTGTTTCCAAGGTTGGGATTGTGTCAAACACTGAGGATAAGACATGGGGGGTACCCATTGTTGTTGGGGATATTGTGTAATTGGGTCGGCAAACATGCTGGGGTTTTGTTGTCTCCATGGTCTCTTAGGGGGGTATGATGTCTCAGGTTCTCCTCCTCCCTTGAACATGGCCTTGATTTTGGAAAGAGAAGGGCATTCATTAGTAGGATGGTCCTCTTTGCAAACACCACAGATTTCAATAAAATTGAGAGGGAATTCATTTTCAGGGTGTTTCCTCCTACACAGATGACAAAAAATTGCTAACGCAACATTTTCTTCCTCTTCTTTTCTTTTAATTTTCATGGTATCTTGTTGGGAACTGATGGTGTGTAGGATATTTGTTTTAAAGTTTTCCAATAGATTTTCTAGTTCAATCCTCGTGACACCTCTGGATGTGGGTTTAGCAATACTGTTGGTAGGGTCCCTTATACTTTTCCCTGTTTTAGCTTGACTGTGAGAGTATCTTTTACAATACTTTGCTATGTCTACAAATGGATTTTGGTATACGTCCCCAAAACTCATGAGGTTTAACACTTCAATGCAATCTTCCCTCACACCCTTTAGAAAGACATTCCTAACTGTAGTTGTATCTAAGGAAAACTGCTTAGTCTTTTGGTAATTGTATAAGAACCTCTCTAGGTAGTCTTCTAAGCTTTCTTCTTCCGATTGCTGCATTTTGAATATATCATTCCTAGCGTCCCTAGGTCTACAGTAATATTGGTATTTCTAGAGGAAGGTTTCCTTCATACCATCCCAAGACAAAATTGTGTGTTCCCCTAAGCTCATGAACCACCGCAGTGTCGAATCTTTTAGTGTGGCTGGGAAAAGTTTTAATTTTTGAGAATTATCTGTGTAGTTATAGCTCCTACACAATATGTCAAATTCAAATAAAAATGAGTCAGGGTCTTCTATCGACATACCTCGGAAATGAGGAAGTCAAGATAATGGAATGTTCTTCATAGCAACGTCTTTAGCAATATCCAGTATGGGAAATCCAAATGTCTCTATTTCATTGGCTATGTTTCCCTCTTCTTCTGCCATGTTTCCAAGCAATTTGTAGGGAGGTGGTGAATTTTCTCCACTGAGTGATGGTTCCACCACTGGGTTACCTAGTATCTGTGGCTGTTCCAAGGTTTTGTGTGGCCTTCCAACAACAGATGCAACCTCTTCTATTACCACCTCTACTTCCTTTCCAATTTCTCCTTTGGATGGGGTCACTAGTGCTTCCACCCTTTCTTGTTGCCTTATGTCTTTAATCTAAATAGTGGCTTCAGATCTAGTGCCTTTTGATGTTGTTGCAATTGTTGCCTTTGAGCTCTCTCCTCTAATAATTTTTCCTGCATGAGTTTTTGATGAATTAGTATAAGGGGGGGTTTTCTTTGTTGTTTTCTTTTCTAGTTTTTCTGAGATTTTAGGAGCAATAAATCTACCTTTATTATCTCTGTACCTACTCATAAAAAATGAAATAAATGAAAATGTAGGTTCCTAATCAGAGGTAGGAGGACAACCTGACTTTGGAGCAACCCCACCAAAGTGGATGTGCAGGTTCTTACCTTTTTTCTTATCATCTTCTCTCTGCCCTCATATTATCCTCAAATCCAATCCAATACTTCATCAAACCAATAAAAAATATTCTACCTGTTACCGTTTACAACTCCCCAGCAATGGCGCAAAAATGTTGGTGCATAAATATGTTCAATGTATATCTCACACTCATTTAAATGTTAATCCGAGATTCATAATCAAAAGAGTCGTTACACTATATGTGTCGAGAACAAGTAACCTACCTAAGTCTGTTACATATAGGAAATAATTAATAACATAAAAATCCTATTTCTAAGATTTCTAAATACTTCAAAGTATTCTCTGAACCTAGAAGATAAAACTGATAATGAAACTTTTACAAATAGTCAATCAAAGAGATGTTGTCCTAGAGAAACAAGTCTATTCATTTCAGGCGCTTGAATTGAAAAGATGAATTTTAAGAAGCTTGTCTCCTATAGAAATTAAAGAAATCAATTCCAACCATTATCAAAACAAAATCAAACTTCAACCTCATGTAATTCAATCAAACCAGTAGAAGGGAAGTTCAATATAACTGAAATACTTTATTACAGAACATGAAGATGAAATATAAAGTCTCCTAGTCCCTTGCGATACTAGGTCTACTACAGTCATAAACTCAAAATATCAGTCTCACACTTCAAATTATGAAATAGCTACCTTCAACATCTAAGAATGAAATGTCTATTCAATCTAACACTTGCTTATTCACACCAATCCAAAATGATTAACTCAATGCTCAATACTAAAAATTAAATAAAGACCAATCACACACAAACTGTTGCAAACTATCACACAAACACACAGAACGTATACAAGGAGGTTTACCTTAGTTGGGGCGGTGGGCCCTTGCCAAACCAACAAGGAACCTCTTAAGGAAGTAACAGACTAAAACTTTTCACTCACATCCAAGAATTGACATAAAAGATCTTCTGTATTAATTCAGTTGGTAAATTGGATCAACAATCTTTTACTTCATACATGACAATGATAAGTATTGTCTGGTTCTTACAGTATACTTTTTACATTCACTATTATATCTCTATTTATCATCTATACATCATTACTTATATAAGGTAAGCTGATACTATCAATATCTATCGATAAACATTAAATAGTTTGAGAAATTTCACATTTAAGATTTACATCGAATTTTTAGGAATCGACTCCATCCTCATGACACGAAGTGCATTGGCGATGGAGTCTCTTGCAATTGGAA
Source organism: Picea glauca (assembly GCA_000966675.3). Lineage (NCBI taxonomy): Eukaryota > Viridiplantae > Streptophyta > Pinopsida > Pinales > Pinaceae > Picea > Picea glauca. The sequence continues at coordinate 1,381,342 of JZKD02S1156845.1, forward strand.
AACTGACTCAGGTGCTTCTATCCAACTGTATTCTTGAAATATTCACCATTATGCAGGTCAAACTAGCGCATTTTGGAAACAGAGGTTCTAGTACCGGATTGCACACAGTCACGAGTCTAATACCGAAATAGAGCAAAGCAGGTAGTACTGGAATAGCAGACGTCTTGGTACCAGAATGGATTTGGTACCAGATTAAAATTGTCTTGGGCACTGGAATGGATTTGGTACCGGATTACATAGTGTATGGTAGTGCTAGATAGACTGCTCATAAATCAAATCATTAGGACTATACAAAATAAAACACTTTCAATCGAATTAATTTAAAAAAGTTAAACAAACATGCTTTAAATCATCAATTACCTCTTGTGGACATGACATAGCTATTAGACATGTGTTTTGGGAGGGAGTATTCCAGTATAGTTTTATAACAGAGGCAAAAAGGCTTAGATATAGGGTAATATAGGGCATTATCTATGTCAAAATAGAGACTCAACAATGGTCATAGTCACGGTCACATCAGCGAAGGTTAAGGGAGGAGCTAGCACATCGTTGGGCTCCACTTCGGATATTAGGAGCTGAGAGAATCGAGATGTCTCATACCAAGATTCCTGAAGTCTAAATTTACAAAGTGCCTATTGGTTAGGCGTATGGTCACCATCGATGGTCACATGAAGGAAGGGTCTTAGAAGCCAAAGAAGCCAAAAATGACTAGCTGTAACTGATAGAGAAGACGAAGAGTTGTGACTACCAGGGAATCCAGGGAATGTTTGGATAATGGCCACAGATGATGAACATATTCAAAATAACCACCAAAGAAGACAAAGAGTTGTGATGATGATCTGGCATAGAACTAGGTGTGAGAAAGACATGCATAACAGAGAAGAGAGTATTTTTTTTTCATAATGATGCATGTGGGTAGGAGGAGACAGAGTGCATAACCTGAAGAGGAGATCTGTAGCGTAATGAAGAGAATACAGAGGAAGCATAGAGCATAAAATGTAGAAGAGAAGCTTAATAGGAGGTGGTGTTGAGCACAAAAGGAAGAAGAGTAGAGCATAGAAGCAGAACAATGTAGAAGAGGAACAGAGCATAGAAGCTGAAGAAGGCAGAGGAGACATGGAGTTGTAACATACCATATCAGAGATAGAGAAAGTAAGTAAAGTTTGTAAGATTCAATCAGGGTGGTAGGGTGGTGATAGGGAGGATTGTAGTCCTCTAAATTCTAGTTGGTGCTAGACAATATTATGGGAGTTGGTGCTTCCATCTAGTGGGTGCTAGAGAAACCTGGGAGTTGGTGCTTCCATCTAGTTGGTGCTAGAGAAATCTGAGAGTTGGTTCTCTCTGCAAGTTATAGCTTGCTATCAAAGGTTGTACCCTCATATTTGATTTGGATCTCAAATATTGTGATGTACATGAAATTTGGAGCTTGATTGACATCCTAAGTAGAAGAGGTTTTCACCCTTTATGGGTTTCCTCAAGAAAAATAGTGTCTCTTTGTATTTTGTGTGATTGATCGTTGTATATCTATAAATGCTAAGTTATCGGCAACACATTAAATAATAATATAGAAAGAATCAGAAAATAACAAGAAAAGTTTCAAGCTTATATACATAACTGATTCAACCCCCCCCTCTCAGTTATATTTCCAAAATGGGATTCATGAGTAGTATCAAAAAGGCCTCTGGGGACGCATTGTAATCCATTATTCTCTAATGGATGCACGTATAATCCACATCTCTTATCAGATATATCTACCACCATTCGAGCAAGTTTTTCATTTCTGCAGTTTTACAGTTTCATCCTATTTCATTATTCAATAGAAGATATTGTTCATTGGATATCTATTTTATTCTTCATATCTCTTTGTTTATTGTATTTAGTCTGTTAATAATTTTGTTCAATCCTAAATCTGGACCAGTTATATAATTGGAAATTCTTTCTCATGCCTAGCATCCATGTCTCAACATCTTCATCCTTCTTGTGCTCTCCATCAAAAGTAGGAGGTTTGATCTTATTCAATTCTCCTTTCAATTCATCCACCCCAGACCTCCTATGCTTCCTAAAATGGGATGGACTTTCTATAGTGTGATCTCCTATGGGAATGTTTTTGGGAGTGATGGTGATGTTTGCTACCACTCCTTGATCTTCCTTTCTTCTCAAAGGTCTCATGGCTTCCTGATTTGTTAGATCTACTCTCCTTATCCATCTTATTTTCAATTCTATCCAGTATTTTCATTAACTTCATATTGAAGTATTCATGTTGTTTCTTGGACTTCATAAGCCTCTCATTATCATCCTTGTGGATTTGAACATCTGTCTGCAATTTTCTGATGGTCTCAGCCATATTTATGTCTTCCTTGTTTCCTCCTCAATGTCCATTGGAGTTGCTTCCTTCCAAAATCAACTGGACATTCAACCCTCTGATTTCATCTTATTGGTTTTATACTACTTGTGTATCATCCATCACTCTGCACTCTATGTTGACTCTGATCTAACAATTGTTAATTTTGCAAAAATGTGCAGCCAACAGAACTTTGTCAGGCTAATTGTTCTTAATAATTTCATGAAAACATGAACCATTATGATTCATTAATATATATCAAACTTATTTTCTACTAATTTCATTAGAAATTGACTCTTTAGATCCAATTTCTAATTGAGCATTTATCTTCTATTGTTCAAGACCTTTCCAATGGCTATTTCCATGCTCAATTCTGAGTTTTGCGCAGGAAGTTATGGATACTTGAACAATTTGATTTCCAGTGATGAAATCCTATACATGGATTCTTCTAAATCAGAGTCGAATTGGCTCTTGGATCCATGATGGATCCCTTATTCTAGTTTACATACATTCCTTACTTCTTTAGGTTTAGGTCTATACAATTAAAAATCCCATAAGCTCCTTCTCTAAGCCTTTTTATACTCTTAAAAAACAAAATCGGGTGCTAGACCCTTATCTTCGGCCCCCAAATTCATGTGACCAAGGGCTGTGACCCTGTGCTAAAAAATAGATGCTTACCCAGAGCCTTGGAACTTCGAGGCTCCAAAGCTTTGAAGGTTTCCCTTTCTACACATGACAAACATCTTGAATCGTCAAACTGGCGAACTCACAAAGAATGGTGGATCTGTGGTCCACATTATCTGTTTGGATATACGATGGATAGGAGCTCCGAGACTTTGGGCTTCAATGTTTTAGAAAAAACATAACTACCAATATATTGAAGTTTCGACCCACCAGTGACCCCCTCTCTTTCCTCCACATGTTATATCCTTATCAACGGTCCAGATTAACTCTAGCCTCTAAGAGTTCTCGACTCACAACAATCTGTAATTCAAATCCTCTAGAGTAATTATTCTCCAGACCTTGGGATCTGGCACTACCCATCCTCTATGATCAATGGTCATGATGGACTCCATCCTTCTGGCCTCTATAAGTCCTTGACCGCGACTACTTATGCCTTGAATTCTCCAGAACACAGGATATACTGTTGCATGTCCCCTCCCAATGAATGGAAAGGATTTACTCCACTCTTTAGATATTTTAGGTTTTCACTTCCCTCTCCCTTCATTCCTTCCAAACACCAAAGAGGAAAACCCATGGGGTCCACTTAGTATTGCACACACGGGTGATACATGTAAGATTCCAAGAAGCGGACACATGGCCCAATATGAGGGGTGACACATGTCAAATTCTAACTGGAAAAATAAACCTTTCAAAATCAAATAGCACATTGACACATGGCATGTATCTTATGTATCCATGTCACCCCATTTGATGTCACCAAGCCACCTCACTTTAGATCTTTGGGAATCCAAGACTTCAGAGGTCCGGAAGTCCTTCCAACAAATTTTCCCCAAACATCGAACTGTCGAATTGCTTAACCTCTTGGGGCCCATGAAGTACAATTGTCACCATTCAAACTGGTGGCACGTGGCCCCACCATTGAGTGACATGTGTCAATTCCCAATCGGTACTAAGGGCCTGAAAAAAGTACAAAAATAAGTGACACATGGCATACTTAGGTAGTTCCACATCACCCTAGGCGGTGTCATCATGCCACATCATACCTGACGCTTCGAGACTTCAAGGATTTCCTATCTTCGACACTTTCTCAAAAATGTCAAATTGTCAAATGGGTCCACGTCACCTAGTGACATCATCATGTTACATCACTTCGACAACCTGGGACTTTAGCAATTTTTTTTTCTCATCAACACTTTCACAAAATTGTCGAACTACCAAACTGTCGAATTATCGAACACTTCCATGTCACTCCTAGTGACATCATCACGTCACATCACTTCGGCAACCCATGACTTTGGTGATTCTTCACATCTACACATTGTCAAAACTATTGAACTATCGACAATTGATTTCCATGGTTTTTGGGACTTCGATGATTCTTCAAATCTACACATTGTCAAAAATCCCAAACTGTCGACTGTCGACAACTGCTTTCCATAGTTTCAGGACTTCGAAAACTCTCTACTATAGCTTTAAAATAGTTGGAGGGGAAAATTTTGATGGACTTTTGTGCTTAACCTCTGTGCACCTTCTCTAGATCTGACGGTTGTGGGGGGATCTATTTTCTTCCAAACAGATCCAACGACCCAAATTTAATTTTGTGGACCAATACCATGTTTCTTGGTGTTTATCAAAATGCTATATGTTGTTGGGAAATAATACCCTACGGACTAACAAGCTAGGCCTGAACTTGTACGCAGATCATGACCTTAAAGAAACTACTTTTAACCTATCACCCCAATACTCAAACCCCTTTTTCACACACAAGCATGGAAAAGACCTACTAACCTTTTTATCGA
>JZKD02S1156845.1:1411942-1427643 GCA_000966675.3 Picea glauca
ATTGAATTTATTTTTCATAATTTAAAAACCCCCTTCAATGAATGAACACGATAAGGTATTGGTCAGCAAGGTGAATCCCCCATGATTATTCACATGAAATTTTATTTTCTTGTTAACAATTCCTTGACACAACACTCTCTTCTTGAGTGATCCCCTTTTCATGAACAATACCCTGTTATTAAATCTCAACCCCCTTTTCATTTACAGGTTGTTTCACTTCCAACCATGCCTCCACACCAATACATGGTCACTATAATGAGTATTTACACTCTTTGTTACCCAATACTGACAAATTTCATGTACCTCTAACATCTAGAAATGTTTTCCCAAAATTAATATTATTTGTAAAACCTTCATATTGATAAATTGCATGGTTCATAGAGTCCAATTGTCATTTTTCCTTGAGCTTTATAAAACAACCATATGCTTCCTCAGAGATATCAATCCTTCTATCATGTTTTTTATCCAGGTGGATATTGGTATCCACCCACCTCTTCCATTGACTCAAAGGTTCTATATCTTCTTAACATTTTTTCTATGGTTTTTTGGGTCACAAACGTTTGGGGTCGTTTTGAGGCCCTAAACAGTGTTTTTTGGACATTTGAGGGGACAAAGGTTGCCATAGGAATATCTAGTCCCTAGCCAAAATTAGTAATCCTCGTATAGTTTTTTCCGATGAGATATAATGCACCCCAAATAGATATCATATGCAAAATTTGTGCCCCTAGAACATTGATGTATCAACTAACCACCTCATAGTCTATAATACTTTTGGTGTTGTTATGGTATTTTTCCCTGTGACAATAGGTCATGTCACAACAAAGATTGACCATATGTAAAATATAGAACCAACCCTCACACACAAAAAATTTCAATGAAATAACTACTTTGGAAGAGGTAACAGAGAATGCCACATCGTGTATCCTACTAGTTGATGTCGTTCCTCTCTCTCAACCTTTGATCCTCTCTTGATATATGCTCATATTAATCTACAAAAAGAGATCAAGTATATGTTGCAACAAGTTAGTTATAGGATCAAGTTATACATGTAATATATATGAATTAAAATATGTAAATAAAATTGACATACGTAAGCAAATTGAACAATATTACACAAATTTGGAGGGAAAGAGAACTATTTTATTGAAAATGGTATAAGTGGGTAGTTACAACTTGACTCCAACCATCAAAACTGCCTTGAAGCCAACCACCTGGGTTCCTCCATTGGTCCTTCAAGCATCAACTCAACTAGATGGCCCTTCCTCAGATGACCCAAAAGGGATAGGAACACACCCTATGGTCATATAAGTGAGAGAAAGGACTACTAGAAAACAAGTTCCATATCAAGGGGATGTTACTCAGAGGATCAGGGAAATATAGAAGCTTGCAAATTCATAAGCATAATATTGCACCTATCTTGTCCCCTTATCCATTCCCTTGATAGGTTATTATATACCATCCTCAATGGGTTAGGGTGGTTGTATTCCATTGTGTATGATCCAAGAGAAGTTTGGGAATGATCCCAACCAAAATCCCCACCCGAAAATGTGGAGTGTTTCTATTTTTTCATAAAATTAAGGGCATACATGGTTTGTAAACTCAGAAATATTGTATGTATGTGTTTGAAAACTGGTGAATCACGTATGGAAACAAAAATGTTGTTTTTTAAATAACATTGATGGATGAGAGTGGGATTTAAGTTTGCAATCTAGGGAATGGACTAGGCCAACTCCCAAATGAAAATTTGGTGTGACAATTTGTTTTATAAAATATGCCCCCTAATGTTTGAGGTTAGAAGAGAAACTAATGGCTGAAATACATTATAACTCTGAGAGGAGAGGATGCATTGAAGTAAGTCCAATTAAATTTCCCAAATAGTGATGCAACGCCCCTACTCCCTCGTAGGGATACATGACCTCTTGGTCAAGGATCTTTGATTCTTGAGTCAAACGACTCTCTGAAACCTCGATGGTATTGATATTTATCTAAACATGAGCCCTTTCAGCTCTCTGGTGTAGGTCTTATGGCACCCTCGATCTTCCCCTTCACACCTGCAAAATATCAGATTTTTGGGCACTGGCTCCTTTTTTGATAAGCCCCTCCTTGATATGACCTTGGGTGATGACCTCACATGACCATGCGATTGTGGGTGTGGCCATAGGTGGTTTGAAATCAAACTAATTTTTGGGCTGCAATTCTCCTCGAACCTCCACATGTCCTTTCTCCAAAACTGTGGTTTGTATTGTGGTCGCCCTAAACTTTTTAAATTTTCCACACCTTCGATCCCCGCAATGAAATGGGATTGTCGATCTCACGATATTGATGGTGATTTTGAACTGATGGTTTAGATCTGTTCTTTCAAGTTCTACGGATCAGATCTAACCTTCCTAAATAAATGGCTATGATTTATTTCATGATATGGGCTTCAGGAGTTTCAAATATCAAACCCTACTTCCTTTGTACATCAATATTCTAGAGTCGACGATCTACAGGCATTTATCATTGTCAATCAGTGATTCTGCCTCTACTTCGGTAATTTAACCTTTCAAATGGATCAACGGTCCTGCGGCCCCTTTCTCTATCAACGGTTGATATCTCCTTCGGGTATATAGACTTCTGAGATATCAAATCTAAAACTTCAGTTCCCCTCGAAGTATGTGGATTCTTGTCGCCTGTCCTCTTGAATCAGATGATTGAGGCTTACTTCAGGTATTTACCTGAAGTCCACATATTTATGCCACCTGTCCTATGGATCTGACGGTTGAGGATTTCTTTGGGATTTTACCTGGAATGCACGGATTTATGTCACATCTTCCTTAATCTGGTGGCTATGAATTACTTTGGGACTTTAACCAGAGTCTACAGATTTATGCCACGTCTCTTCTAGATCAGAGAGTCCAAATTCACTTCGGATGATTCGTTGCTTGAGATTTTATTCAGAAGATCTGACGACTGAGATCTACTTCAGATGATCTGACAGTTGATATTTTCTTCAGCTCTCCAGTTCTCCGGACTTCAGAATTCTCAATTCTCAAACTTTTATTCCTCTTGAAAATCACGGTTTGCTGACACATATCTTCTAATGATCAATGACCCATATTCTCCTCCTGGTGATGAATGACCTCAAATTACTTTGGCTATTTCACCTCCTCCTAATCCTCGAACTTTCAAAGTTATGGATCTTACGCCACCTATCCTCCTTGATGATGGACGGTCCCAAATTACTTTGGGACTTCGAAACTTTGGCAAGTTCCCTCTCCTACATGTGTGAAGTGCTAAGGCTCGTGCACCTTGTTTTTATCAGATGGTTGTTGTTCCTCTGCGTTATGATCCAATGACTATTGTCACTCCCTCTCCTGATCTTTTGATTTCTTCCAACTTAGAATATTTTCTAAATGTTCAAAGGTTTTTTCCTTTGCTCCTTCTACGAATCTGATTCTTCGACTTCGTCTACACTTATGAAACGTGCTATCTCTTTTGAGATTGATCCTTAGAGGATTTCAACTTCTCACACACTCCTTGTGTTCTCGGGATCTCTATAACTCAGTTCCAAAGATTTCTTGAAAAGAAATTATTCTCTCCCTCCTGGCGTTCTTCTACTCTCGTTCTTTAACACTTAGTCTCTCCTTGACGTTGTGCACTCCTTGCACCTGGTCTAAGTTTCCTTTGTTCTCTCTAAAATCTTTTGAGCCAAACTGAGACTCTGTCGACACACTCCTTGCGTATGAGATGCACACCTTGCATATGAATTTCAAAAGAGAAACAATTGAAACTTGTCCAGTTTCTTCACGAACTCATACAATCAAATCTTAAACAATCATACATGAACGAAATAAATTGAAGAACACATACAAAACATAAAATTCATTCAATCACACCTTAAAATGAACATAGTCCAAGGATTTGGAACAATTTTTTTTGTTCTATTCATTCATGAAACAATTACATAACATTGCAATTCTTCACTGTGTCTTTCTTCTACTCTATTCTACTCTACTCTACCTTGTCTCTACTCTCCATTCTTATGTCTATTACAATACAATAATAACTATCTAAGGACTGGCTCCATGAGATCTTGTCATCATGTCTGCAACCTATCCTATCAAGTCATAGCGGTTAACTACTTTTTCCTATTACAATAACTAACAATTATTGTCAAATAAGAGCCAACACTCTATATATATAACTCCTTACAGTCCTATACGAATTTAAAAACATGTCATATTTAAAAATTTTGTTTCCAAAAATATCTCAACAACTTGATTTATTTATGAGTTAAATGTTGATTTGAAACTCTGTCATGCTGAGATGTCATATTTTTGCCTCCACGCTTACATCTTTGGCTTTAAAGGCGATGCTCCTGCATCATGCTCCTCTGGTTAAAATATTCATGGACTCTTGTCCATGAGCTCCTACACTATTTTTCCATGCTTCAAAATATCAGGTTCAGTTACCCAACTTGAATCTTCTACTAGATGATCTTTCCACTTCACTAAGTATTCAGGATATGTCTTCCTCCTAGTCTTCTTTCCATCTCTTTGTTCAATGATTTTATCCATCTGAGGTTTTTCTTCTATGGGCAATTGTTCTTCCCACTGAACCTCTTTTTGATCATCTGGTTCTCCTACCTCATCTCTCCTATAAAGATACAGGTCTGCAACATTGAATATCGGTGATATCCCAACCTTGTCTGGCAACTCAATTTCATAAGCATTGGCTACAAATTTTATGAGAATCCTACATGGTCCTATATTCTTCATCTTCAACTTGTTATATGTTCCCCTTGGAAACCTTTATTTTCTCAAATGAGCTACAACTTCATCTCCTACCTCGAATTGAACTTCTCTCCTCTTTTGATCAACTCTAGTCTCATATTTCTCATTGTTGTCTTGTAGCTTCTCTGTGACTCTATCATGGAGTTTCTACATTTCTGTTGCAAAATCCTCTGCTCCAGCACTTATGAACTCATATTGATTCATATCTCTCAACTCTATAATCCCACATAGTTATATACCATACACAATTTCAAATAGACTTTTCCCTGTGCTCCTGTTCACCGAATTGTTAAATGCAAATTATTCTTGTGCCAGAATCTGATCCCATTGATGACCTTGCTCAATGGCTAAACTTATTAACAAGTTTCCCAGACTCCTATTTACTACCTTAGTCTATCCATCTGTCTGAGGGTGATATGTTGAACTGAAGGAAAATTTTGTCCCCAACCTCTTCCATAGAGTCCTCCAAAAGTGTCCTACAAATTTGGTGTCCCTATATGAGACTATGCTCCTAGGCAATCCATGTAGTCTCACCAATTCTCTGAAAAACAAATTGGCTATATGTGCAGAATTGTTTGTCTTCTAGCATGGTATGAAATGTGCCATTTTTGAAAATATTTCCAACACAACAAATATGGAATTTCTCCCTTTCTAATTTTTAGGCAATCCCAATACAAAATCCATATTGATTGCATCCCATAGCCTTTCTAGGATTGGTAATGGCTAATACAAACCAATGTTTTGTTGTCTTCCTTTTTCATACTGACAAATTCTTCATTTGTTCACAAAACTTTTCACCTCTGCCCTCATGCTCAGCCAATAATACAAATTTCTTAGCTGTGCAAATGTCTTATCATGACCAAAATGTCAAGCTAAACCTTTGTTGTGTTTCTCTCTCAGCAGGTTATATCTCATTGAGCATTTTGGTATGCATAGTTGGCTTCCTTTGAATAATAATCCATCTTGGATGAAATATTATTTCCATGGTATTTTCTCTCCCAACAAAGGATTCTTACATGCCCCATAAGCTTCCTTAAAATCTGAATCCTCTAGATACATTTCCTTGAGGTGCTCAAACCCTAAGGTCTCCACTTGGAATTCATATACAATTAAACTCCTCCTGCTGAAAGCATCTGCAACTTTGTTAGCAGTTCCAACAATATGTTTAATAACAAAAGTAAAATTTTGCATAAATTCTACCCATTTAGCATGTCTCTGATTCAACTTTTGTTGCCTAGTAATAAACTGCAAAGCTTGATTATCACTGTACAAGAAAATTTCTCTAGGAATTAGATAGTGCCTCCACTTCTTCAAATCTTGAATCACTGCATAAAATTCTTTGTCATATCTGTAATACTTCTTCTTGGTGTCATTCAGTTTCTCACTGAAATAAGAAACTAGCCAATTATCCTAACTCAAGACTGCTCCAATAGCTAATCCACTTGCATCACATCTCACTTGAAATGTTTTTCCAAAATATTGTAAGATCAAAATTGGTTGTTCTGTGATTTTATCCTTCAACAATTTGAAACTTTTTTCAGCTTCGTATGTCCAACTAAAAGACTTGTGTTTCTTCTTCACAGTGTCCAGCATGGGTGTACATATACCACTGAAATTTCTAATAAACTTTCTATAAAAACTTTCTAACCCATGAAAAATTCTTACCTCAAATATCATTCCTAGTGATGGCCATTCTCTGATTGCTCTCACCTTTTATGGATCCATCTTCAATTCATTGGAAGAGATCACAAAACCCAAGTATATGAGTTATTTCTTCATAAAAGATATTTTCTTCAGATTTATCAGCAATTGCTCTTGTTGCAACGTTTCCATTACTGATGTTAGGTGTCTCAAGTGTTCTCTCTATGTCTTACTGAAGATTAGTATGTCATCGAGATGTACTATGACAAATTTTCCTATGAAATATTTCAATAATTCATTCATTAATCTCATAAATGTTCTTGGTGCATTTGTCAACCCAAATGGCATCATCAGCCATTCAAACAAACCTTCATTTGTCTTGAATGTTGTTTTCCATTCATCTCCCTCTCTCATCATTATTTGTTGATATCCACTCTTCAATTCTATCTTGGACAAATATCTTTCTCCACTCAAACAATCCATCAAATCATCCATCCTTGTTAAAGGGAATCTATACCTAATGGTTATATTTTTTATGGCTCTAGAATATGTACACATTCTCCATCCTACATCCTTCTTTGGACTTAACACAGTTGGTACTGCGCATGGGCTTAGGCTTTCCCTGACTAAACCTTTATCCAACAATTCCTGGACTTGATTTTTGACTTCATCATTCTCTCTGGGTGTCAACCTATAAGCTACTTTATTTGGTAAACTAGCTCCTGGAATAAGTTCAATATGATGTCTTATACTCCTAATGGGTGGCAATGAGTGTGGTAACTCATCCACTACTATGTCAGCAAAGTTTTCTAACAGATCCTAGATTTCTTCAGGAAGATTTTCCACATAAGTATTTGTAAGGATAACTCTAGGCTTCCTCACTACAACAAACTACATTTCTTTATCCTTCTTGACTTCATTCAAGAATTCCTTCCCACTCATGAAAAGTATACTTTAACTAGCTTCCCTCTTTTTCTCTTTGTACTGTATTGGTAACAACATATGTATCCTACCATTCTTTTCTAGGGTATAAGTATTCTTCTTCCCATAATGAATAACTTTTCTGTCAAACTGCTATGGTCTCCCCATTAAAATATGACAGACATCCATAGGAATTACATCACATAATATGTCATCCATATAACCTCCTATTTTAAATTCAACTTGGAATTGTTGACTTATCATTACTTGATGTCCTTTATACAACCATGATACCCTGTATGGATTTGCATGTGCAATTGTCTTCAGCTTCAGTTTCTCCACCATCTATGTGGATACTAGATTGTCAGTGCTCCCACTGTCTATGATTACCTTGCAAGCTCTGTCTTTCATCTTGCAAGTAGTTCTAAACAGACTTGTTCGTTGAACTGGTTCCTCTCCCTCCTTCTCTGGTTTAAGAAACAATTTCCTCATCATGAGGTTCTTTCCTCCTTCGGTTTCTTATGCTTCCACATGCTTCTGTGCTTTAGCAATGTGTTCTTCTCCCCCTCCTTCTTTCTTTCTCTTGGGACATTGCCAAGACTTGTGTCCTGGTTTTCCACAGAAATAACATCTAACTTCACCTCCTCTGGCTCTTCCTCTTCCTCTAGAAAAAGATATTCTTCCTCCATGTTGTCCTTATTTAGAACTTCCACCTTTCTTAGGGTGACTATGTTGTTTACTAGCTTCATGCTTTGGATTTTGTAACTTCTCTCTGTTGGTTCCCTTACCTCTGCTTGAATTTCCTCCTTTGTTTCGTTGGCTTTGTTTCTTGGCCATTTTTTCTTCATCTTTCAAGGCTTCTTGATAAGCATCCTCAAATTTAATAACAGACATCATGTTGATCTCCTCTTGTATTTCATATCTCATCCCATTGATATACCTGGCTTTTTTTTCATCTTCATTTTCTTTCTGTCCAGCCTTGATGTTCAGTCTGTAAAATTCCTCAGTGTCCTCCTTCATTGATAATATTTTCTGTCTCAGGTTTTGAAATCTTCTAAATAGATTGATTTGGTAATCCTTTGGGATAAATTTGGCTTTTAACTTGCCTACCATTCTATCCCAACATTTAATCTTCTACTTACCCTTGCATCTGTGTTCGGCTTGCAGTTCACCCCACCATAGTGCTACATAACCTTTCAGTCTTGTCACTGCATGCTTCACCATCTTGTCTTCTTCGATATATTTGTAATTGAAGTACTTGTCCATACCACATACCCAATCCAAAAATTCTTCAACTTCTAAATTGCCTTCATACATTGGTACTTGTATTTTTTCTCTGAATCCTATTCTTGAAACAACTTTCAATAAGAGGTCTTGTGCAGCATCCTCTACCACATCTTCTTCGACCTCTATCTCTTTGCTTTCATCTTCACTGATATCTCGAGTGTCTAGTGCTCTTATATGTGTTTTTTTGAGTCGCCTCATTTCTTCTTCCATTTCTAGATTCTCTCTATGCTTTCTGGGCGGCATGATTCCACAATGTCACCTTCTTGTGCCTACAAACATAATTTGAATTTTTGATACCACAAATGATATCAATTTATCTCCTTTCTCCTTTATTTGTTGTCTACAAACAAACTCAATATATGTCTCTGATACCACCTTATGCAGCCCCCCTACTCCCCTGTAGGGTTACATGACCTCCCAATCAAGGATCTCCAATTATTAAGTCAAACGACTCTCTGAAACCTCGATGGTCTCAATCTCTATCTAAAAGCAGGCCCTTTCGGCTCTCTGGTGCAGGTCTTATGGCACCCATGACCTTCCCCTTCGCACCTGCAAAATCTCATATTTTTGGGCATTAACTCCTTTTCTAATAAGCCCCTCCTTGATATGACCTTGGGCAATGACCTCACATGACCACGCAATTGCGAGTGCGGACAAAGGTAGTTTGAAATCAAACTACTTTTCAGCCCGCAATTCTCCTCAAACCTCCATGTCTTCTTTCTCCAAAACCATGGTTTGGATTTCGGCACACCCTCAAATTTTTAAAGTTCATGCACCTTCAATCCCTGCAATGTGACGAGACCGTCGATCTCTCGATCTTAACAGTGCTTCTAAACTGACGGTTCAAATATGTTATTTCAAGTTCTATGGATCAGATATAACCTTCCTAAATCAATGACTATGACTTATTTCTTGATCGAGGCTTCGAGAGTTTCAACTCTCAAACCCTACTTCCTCCATACATCAATATTATGAAGTCGATGATCTATGAACATCTGTCCTTCTCAATCAGAATCTCTGCCTCTACTTTGGGAATTTGACCTTTCAACTAGATCCATGGTCCTGCGTCCCCTTTCTCTATCAACGGTCAAGATCTCCTTCGAGTCTCCGGACTTGAGATATCAAATATCAAACTTTACTTCCCCTCGAAGTATGCAGATTCCTACTGCATGTCCTATTGAATTGGATGGTTGAGGCTTACTTCGAGTCTTTACCCAAAATCCATAGATTTATGCCACCTGTCCTCTAGATCTAACGGTTGAGAATTTCTTCGGGATTTTACCTGGAATGCACAAATTTAGGCCAAGTCTCCCTTAATATGGTGGTTATTAATTACTTCGGGACTTTATCCAGAGTCCACAGATTCACGCCACATCTCTTTTGGATCATACCATCCAGATTGACTTTAAACGATCTGATGCTTGAGATTTTATTTGGACGATCTGATGACTAAGATATACTTCGGATGATCTAGCGGTTGAGATTTTCTTCGACTCTCCAGTTCTCCAGGCTTCAGAATTCTCAATTCTCAAACTTTTCTTCCTCATGAAACTCATGGTCTGCTGACATGTATCCTCTAATGATCAACGACCCAGATTATCCTTCTGGTGATGAACGACCTCAAATTACTTTAGCTATTTCACCTCCTCCTGATCCATGAACCTCTGGAGTTATGGATCTTATGCCACCTATCCTCCTTGACAATTGACAATCCCAAATTACTTCAATACTTTGAAACTTTGGCAAGTTCCCTCGCATGCATGTGCGAAGCACTAAGGCTCGTGTAGCTTGTTTTGATCAGATGGTTTTTTTTCCTCTGCGCTATGATCCAACGGTTGTTGTCTCTCCCTCTCTTGAGCTTCATATTTATTCCAACTTAGAATATTTTCTATATGTTCAAAGGTTTCGGCCTTTGCTCCTTCTTTCAATCCAATTCTTGGACTTCATCTACACTTATGAAAATAGATATCTCTTATGAGCTTGATCCTTAGAGGATTTAGACTTCCCACACACTCCTTGCATTCTTTGGATTTCGATAACTCAATTCAAAGGATTTCTTGAAAATAAATTCTTCTCTCCCTCCTGCGTTCTTCTGCTCCAGTTCTTCGACACTTAGTCACTCCTTGATATTGTGCACTCCTTGCACCTATTCTAATTTTCCTTTGTTCTCTCTAAACTCGTCTGAGTCAAACCATGACTCTCCTGATGCACTCCTTACATACGAGATGCACACCTTTAATATGAGTTTCAGAAGAGAAACAATTGAAACTTTTCTAGTTTCATCACGAACTCATACAATCAACTTTTAAAAAATCATACATGAACAAAATAAATTGAAGAACACATACAAAACCTAACATTCATTCAATCACACCTTAAAATGAACACAATCTGAGTATTTGGGACAATTCTATCTATTCTATTCATTCATGAAACAATTACATAACAAAGCAGTTCTTCAATGGATCTTTCTTCCACTCTATTTTTCTCTACTCTACCATGTCTCTACTCTCCATTCTTACGTCTATTACAATACAACAACAACTATCTAAGGACTGGCTCCACGAGCTCTTGTCATCCTGTCTGCAACATATCCTATCAAGTCATAGTGGTTACCTACTTTTTCCTATTACAATAAATAACAGTTATTGCCAGATAAGAGCCAACACTCTATAGCTACAACTCCTTACAGTCCTATATGATTTTACAAACATGACATATTTAAAAATGTTGTTTCCAAAAATATCTCAACAACTCAATTTATTTCCAACTTAAATGTTGATTTGAAACTCTATCATGTTGAGATGTCATATTTGTGCCTCTACACTTGTGTCTTTGACTTTGAAGGTGATGCTCCTGAATCAAACAACTGACCCAAGAACATAAATAGTCAGCAAAAATCAAGTAAGAGTATTATCTTCCCAAGTTGGTTATACCCATGCTCAGTAGTGATGTAAGCATGGCCACCAAATCAAGTACATTGTGGATCCATGTGTAATGAAAGCAGAACTGATTTCCATGGACACAAAAACTATACACAGTGGATCCATGTGATAGAAATGGAAAAAGAAATCATATCCATAAAAAATACAAAGTGGATCCATGCAAATATAGATCATAGCCACGAATGGATACATAGTGGAGATATGTCTCAAAATTGAATCAAAATATATATGGAACAAAGAAGTGAACAAATTGATCCTATATAAGTACCAATTTCTATGTGGGTTGTAAAATATAGGTCAGGTAGGATCACAAAAGATGTGATGCTCTTACTTCACCCGAAGTCTTCAAAATGACCCACCATGGTACGAGTCTACACCATGTGAATATATGTGTTGAAGTCGAACATAGTGAGATATCATTTGATTATCGGTCATTGATGTATATCATTAAAAAATGTGAGACAACCCACCTATGATGATAATGGGAGTCAAGGTACCTAGTAAAATATAACAAGTGTGAATAAATGAGTTGATGTTGAACACCTAATAGAATCTATCGATCAGGGGACATTGATTTATTTCCACTTTCAATAGAGAGGGAACCTACCATTGATGAATACAATCCCTAAGTTACTAAAAATTTCTCTATATCCCTGTCCTAGAGAAATATGTGTTGAATTCGATAGGAAGAGATCTGTTGGAAGGAGGGAATTAAGGAATCCCCAATCATCCAACACCAGGAGTAGCAGAAAGCCATATATTTGGAAGGACTTGGATGAAATAATTATAAGGACCACACCGAGGTAAGAATCCAACATGCACTAGATGGAATAGTGCATGGAACAGAATCTCTAAATAGTATCCAATGATGAATATTATTGACAAAGATGAGGAATCCACCAATGGGGTTAAATGGAAACCAAGGTACCACATGAATCCCTATGTGTGATTATTTTTGTTGACATTGAACACAATGGAAACTGCTCAGTCAACTACCAATGATGGTTTGTCATCTATTGAGAACAAGGTCACCTATCAATGATGGAAATAAACCCAGGATGCAACTCTAGGTCATAATCTTAGAGAAATGTGTCAGAGTCGATAAGAGAAAACCCTCTAGCAAGATTTCAATGGATACCTTATATAATATCATGAGCGAAGTAAAAAAATACTTGTGATATTGAGGCATACTTGACTGACATGGGATGGCTAACTTGGAAAGTCAAGGATTTTTTGCAAAGCGGCTAACTCAAGTTGAAACTTCCCTTCAACAAAAGCATGACACATTATGTGACTTAGGTAGCATGGATTATAAACTAGGATACATCTATGATATAGGAGGCATCAACATATACTCCATATGACTGGAAGAATAAACAATCAATGGAGAGTATATTCAACAACAAGAAAATTCTCCTAAATCTATATAAAAATCACAATATTGAAACATTGACTCAAAGATTGTGCTTTGTTCAAGGGAGAGTAGACTGCTTCCAAAAAGAGAGATAGACATTTCCCCCCCTTCTTTTTGGCTATTTGATTTTTTTTGTATTTTTCATGTTGTTAAAGCCTGAAAAAGAATAAAAGAATGCAATAGTACAGTGGAGGAAATGAGTGTCATGGGAAAGAAAACTAGTTCCAGAGTGTGAGGAACATACCTATGCTCAATTCAAGGAAGTATGTGCAAGATAAGGACACTCAAGGGAATGTATCCTCTAGGGATAAAGGTGTCGAGTCACAAGTGCATAAATTGCAAGGCTAGCAACTGGTAGGAATGCATAAGAAAATGGTTCAACAACAACAAGTTGAATCCTACATTAGACCTAGAAGCAGGAGCAGATAATATGCAACGCGAGCAACTAATATGTAGTGTGAGCAACTAATATGCAGTGCAAGCGACTAATATGAAATGCATTTACAACTCAACCAAATTTTGGAAGCCCTGTGGGTAAGTTAGACACAAATATATTGAGAGGAAGTCATGAGGCTTCAATGCATATACATGGCAGGACTAAAGAGGTCTTCTGAGCCTATAGTATAACTACAACATAGGTGTCAAAAATTGTTAGTGAGGTACTACTAAGACACGCATGAAGAGGTAAGATCTACCATTCCTAAATGACACCTTTACAACAGATTGAAGGTATGATGTTGTGAATGGATGGGATGGACCATATGGAATATATGTGAATGATAGAGATAAATGCATCATGTAGGAAGAATGGAACCTACTTTACATTCCAGTAAAGAACACAATACTCATTGAAGAATCTAAAAAAGTTCTTACATACATAGAAACATACCTTAGAGGGAGTCCCATAGGTAATGGCTAGAAAAATATTAAGACGAAGATATGTAGCTTCAACACAAAGTCATGGTGGGACTAAACAGGATTCCCATTCCTAAAATAAAAATTGCAGTTTGAGTGCCAGAAGGAAAAGGGATTCGGATCTAGGATGATCATAGAAGATGGGATCTACCATCAAAGAAAAAAAAAATCTTTAGTAGATAGATAGGTTCATGTCGCAATTTAATGGGTTCGACCCGAGGGAAAAGTGGAAATTAGAATTGTTAATGCAAAACTGTGAGGTGTATGAAACCTATTCAAAAATGCTAGTTACTTGAAAAAATTACCTCCCTAAAGTCTTGAAAAGACTTGGTCGACCAGAAATGGAACAAAAAACACCCAAATTATCCATCTACAACCTGAAATCAACAAGATACACTAAAAGGATCTTTTACATTAGTCTAATTAAGGAAAAATAGAAAAACTATGGAAAAGTGGGTGTAAAAATTATACCAAAAAGTTATAAATTACCATTTTACCATTTTTAACGAAAATTACCCAAAATTGGAAAAACCCTCTCAACTTCGAACAAAGATTGTGGGAGCTTGGAGAAACAAAAAACTCATGGCATCTGGACCAAGTAAGATTCTAATCCTCCTCTTCATTTATATTCATTCAATTTTTAAAATCTCATGAGAATTTGAGTTGGGTGCTCTCTTTTTCTTCACAAATTTGTGCATACGCAATTCATCTTAAGGAGAATAATGTATATATGATATTAGACCAAGGACGAATCGTAGACACCCATGACTATCTTAACTTTGAATAGCATATTACTTAGTGTGAATGGAAAAAACCAAAAGATTGACTCCCTTCTACTATGAATTATGCAGGATATTTGTCCAATGAAGAGAGTGTGAGCATGAAGATGTCGCAAATGATGTGGTTAACGATGATGAGGCAATCAATGCTCTTATTCAATGTGGAATGTAAATTTTTTTACAAACTAGTGGTATGTGAGAAAAATAAAGGTTTCTCAATCCTCTCATCGACTATTAGTATCTAGACATTGAGGAATTTATGATTGATGGGAAGTCCTCAACCATCATAGTAGAGGAAATTTACTTCATTACTAGCCTTTCTCGAATAGGGGAAGTGATGAAATTCAAGAATCGTGGAGGAGGTGGCTTAACCATCAACAATTATATATCCACCTATTGTGAGGATGGCACCGAGAAAGTGGGCACACAGATTCTCATCAAGAACATCCAAATCCTGAGACTCAAATTCATCTTATACACTATGACACATATTGTGGGATCAATCATTTTGCATCAAGCTTCACAACAATGCTCAGTTGCATGAAGATGCAGTTAACAGAACGGAAGTTGTGAAGGAACAAAAACTTTGGGTTTGGTAGAATTCTTTGTGACTTCTTCTTTGAGAGGGTACCGAGTATGAGTCTAAGGACGTTCATAAGAGAACATCATCCACCATGGATAGAATTGATATGATGGACTGAGTTTTTGGTGACATCCATATTACTAAAACATGTCCCTTGGATGTGCAGATAGAGCACTAGTGAGACCAGCTGACGTTCTATGAAATAGGAATCAAGGACGAGGAAACGTAGAATCCAATGATGATGTAGCGAGGATGTTGCAGAGTGTTGGGAGGAACATGGAGGCCCTTACATGCTCTATCCCTATGGCCATCATAGATGATCTTTCAGTGGGGATGTAGCACCATGTTATTGGTGTACCCCATACATGGGTTCACCTTTTTCAACATTTATCAAATGTCGTAGTTTATTATGATAGGGTGAAAAGGCCTCAAGCCTAGAAC
>JZKD02S1156845.1:1442394-1473471 GCA_000966675.3 Picea glauca
GGGATTTACAGTGCACACCGGGGCTGAGGGGTTTTGGGCTCGGAGGGCTAGGACGTCCGTAGATGTCCTAGGGCCAGGCGTACTGGTCAGTAGGGTGGCCGGTTTTGGGGGTGTTCAAGCGAAGGTTCAAGCGAAGATTCAAGCTGCTTCAGTTAGTAGCATCAGTGACAGGTATTTAAACTCAAAATTGTGAAGTGTTTACTTAAATTTAACTTGTATGCAAATTGTTATGTAGATTTAAATTGTTATGCAAATTGTTTTGGAAAATGTTATTTTATTTATCAAAATCTGGGAATGAATATGCTAGAGTAAGCAAATTTTTAATAAGTTTCAAAATTTCCGCTCTGTTTTAATTTATGGTAGCTTAAAAGAAATCCTGGTCTTTACAGTTTGAGTTAAATCCTCAACAATAGAATAGTTGGGTGCATCTTGATCATTAGGTTTGTGTAACACTCTTTTGTACACACCTTTCGGTATGTGTGGCATTGATTCCTTTTTGGGTTTATTTATGTGGAGAGATCCCTGAGGATATGAAATTTCATTTCCTTTCATTGTTGACTCTAGATTACTATGATCATGATATATGGTCGACAAATCTACCTCCTGTTCTTTCATATGATTTAGCATATTAACGAACTTAAATAATCTGTCTAGAAGAGCCACACTTGAAGTTCCCCATTGCAGATTGGAAGTGGAAGACCCAGCCTGCATATTTTGTTCTTGCGGGAACATATTTTGCAATACAGTAGGTTATTGTTGCAACTTTATTCAACGTTGGGCTTCTTCTATATCTGTGAATTGATGGGTAAGGTGATCATCCACACAAAAGTTGCATGGGAACTTCACCTTTCTCTTTTCATTTTTCCCCCATTAGCATTCTTATTATCCTTTTTCTCATTTCCCCACTATCCTTCTTCCCCTTGAATTTTTTTTGTCTCTATGGGATGTTGAGGACCCTTTTGAGTCTTTGATTTCACAATGTGTACATCCGAGGACTGGGTGGTGGGGGTGGTTGAGCCAGGGGTCAGACCAATTGCATTTTTTCGAATGGACAATTACTACATCTGGTTAGAGACCATATCTACATATTTAATTTGATAGGAACCAAAACTTCCATCGGCATGTGGTATTGACTTTGGTTTTGATAAGTCAATGGTTGATCGAGGTGCGTTAGGAATGATCTCATAGATAATTTCTGATTGAGAGTAAATTAACTCCAATTGTTGCACTCTAAAAAATGTATGTTCTTCTATAAATACACATGAAGTTGCTACATCCTTAGAGATATAAGGAAGAAGTGACTTTAGGAACCATTCTAATAGAAACTCTTGTAGAACCATGGATTTGATTCAACTCTTCCATCTCCTCCATTCCCAAATATGATAAAAAAATGTGTGTAGCTTTATCTTATTCAAAGTTGGCCAAAATCTCTGTGTCGACATCATACTGGACAGGGAGTTGAAAGTGGTTGAGAAAAACCATGGTGAGATCACCAAATTTTGTGTACTTAGACCTCTCCAGTTATATATACCATTTAGTGGAACCCCCTATGAGGGTGTGTTGGAACAAATGTAACTAGATCAATTCATTGTTCAACGAATTAGACGAGAAACATAAATGAAATGTCATCACATGATCATATGGATCTTCACCACTTTTTCCTTCGAATTTTGGTATATTCTAAGGTAGTTTGGTGGGGACCATAGGCCAACTTAGTTCATGAAAAATCGAGTCATTCATCAACTTAGAAAAATATAGCAAATAAAGAGCTACTAGAAAAGGTACCCTAGGTTGTATCATCAACTAATTAGTAGCTTGAAAAGAAGTTCATGTATTGTAGTTGGCACCATGTTTCCAGGAAGAATTTTTTGATGGGCGAAATCCTTTTTATAAAACCTTGTTGGATATGGTTGAACAAGGTAAAACCTCCACCCATCTGATTCTCGAAAGGAAACACAATGTTTCCCCCAGCAGACCCCTCTTTCAAAGGAAATAGTCCTTTTGCAGGGTTGTATTGACCGATAAAGGGGTTTCCCCCTGAACCCCCTATGAGGGTGTGTTGGAACAAATGTAACTGGATCGAGTCATTGTTCAACAAATTAGATGAGAAACATAAATGAAATGTCATCACATGATCATATGGATCTTCACCACTTTTTCCTTCAAATTTTGGTATATTCTAAGGTAGTTTGGTGGTGACCATAGGCCAACTCAGTTCATGAAAAATCGGGTCATTCATCAACTTAGAAAAATATAGCAAATAAAGAGCTACTAGAAAAGGTACCCTAGGTTGTATCATCAACTGATTAGTAGCTTGAAAAGAAGTTCATGTATTGTAGTTGGCACTAGGTTTCCAGGAAGAATTTTTCGATGGACGAAAGCCTTTTTTATAAAACCTTGTTGGATATGGTTGAAAAAGGTAAAACCTTCACCCATCTGATTCTCGAAAGGAAACACAATGTTCCCCCCGACAGACCCTTCTTGCAAAGGAAATAGTCATTTTGTAGGGTTGTATTGACCGATAAAGGGGTTTCCCCCTAACATCATCCCTTGCATGGAAAAATATCCTTGTGTGGTATTCCACTAGACCTGTAATGGGTTTCCCCCCAATGGCATCCCTTGCAAAAGGAATGTCCCTTGCATGGGATTTTATTGGCCTTATAAAGGGTTTCTCCCACCATACAATGTGAATGGAGTGGAAGTGGATGGAATCCTAGTGGCTTGGACATATCTACTTGTAAAATTTCCCTAGCCCCCGAAGGGGTTAGGGATGTAAGATGGGAAATCCCCACTCCCAATGGATGGGAATGATGGAGGAATATTACATCCACCCCAAGGGATCGCTTCGTGGGAAATTGAAGAACTCCCCAAACTAATATTAGAAACTTGGGACATTGATCGTGAGCCAGTCAATGTGTTAAGAATGTCTATTGATGGCATGCTGAACAAAAAAAAAATTGTTGTCGAAGGAAACAACATGGTTGCATTCATAGAAAGAGTGGAACCAACGATCAACAGAGCAGTTTTGTTGATCGAAGCGGCTGTGGTGGGGTGAACCACATTAGTCATTAGGTTAGGCATGCTAGGAGGAAATATCATGCTAGTGACCATTTTTGAAGTGGGAGTTGTAGGGGATCGTGACCCAGACATTTTTTGAGTGTCATCCATTTGCAGCTAAACGAAGAGCGTTACTATCAGTAAATTCAAATCTAGGAGGTAGAACTTGCACCACATGTGATGGAAAAGTTCCAGTTAGTGAAGGGTTGAATGCCAGAGAAAATTATTCAGCTTTGAGATCTTCAATAGTTACAACCTCCTATTCTAAAGCATTAAATTATGAGATTTTCATAGTTGAGATCTCGACTGGACCATCTGGTACAAAGGCACTAGATTTATCAATATGATGCCTCAATGTGTGTGGATGAGAATTTTTTCTGATTTTGGCTGGTGAAAGACCTTGAATTCTCCTCGATCTATGGGGTGGTTGATAAACCAGTTTGAGTTGTAATATCTAGGTGACTATCCACATGCCTTATTAAAGAAATCTATGACCACCAAGCACACCATTAAAAATTTATTAAAGGTAACAACAAACAAAAATGATTTTGCCAATATTTCGGCTCAAGTGGATAAGGTCCTGAGACTACAATAATGACAAAGTAAGGAAGGGACCTTTCATACAAAGGCACGAGTTTATTAAGTCTCATGGACCAATGAACAAAGGAATGAGAAGTAGTTATCCTACCCTCAACTGACCAACCTTATTTGGTGCAAGTACCCATTCTTCACGGGGAACCTCCAGCATTACTGAAAAGTGTGATAAAAAATCTTCCCTAGGTACCATGGAAAACCCTCATAGTCACCTCTGAGATCCCTAGGAAGAGAAACTATGGGTACCAAATCACATTCAGAGTTTGGTTGGATAGTCAACAGTTAGAATTGAACATATGGGCAGGGTAACAAAGCCTGGAAATTTTCCAAAGGACTATCTACAAAATCGTTAGTGTCACTTCAGAAAATCTCAAACTAGGTTAGAAGTTCCAGAGAAATGACACCAAGAGGGCATGTATCAGTTCAGGAAAAATTTAACCAGGTTCAAAATTCAGAGAGAACTGATGCCAGATGAGTCAATATCACTTCAAGAAAAACCCCCAATATATGATCTCTCCACTACACTCGGTTAAGCTTCAGAGAGTTATCTCCTTGGATTTCCCTCGTGCGACCTCATGTTTAGATCTTATGTGAGAGGATTTTCCCATCCACACCTATATGATAATTGGATTTTACACTCCCTATCCCAATATCCTAAGTTTGTTTTTTGGCCTTGGAGAAATTTAGTCTCCAACTCAAACCAAGGCCCTAGCCTAAACTTGTTTGTGTATTCGATTGGAACAAAAAAAGTTTAATAAATTTTATTTAGCATTCATTTTGTTGGTTTTTACTTACTCAAAAGTGTTATGGATGAAACTTAGATTATATTTTAACAAACCCAAAGAAAAAAACACTTTAAGAACACAATGCAAAATGCAATTTCTTCACTAAAAATTAAAAGTGTTAACAATGCTTTAGATGAAAACAAACTCTTTTCTTTTATACTTTTTCAAAAATGAAAACAATGCACTTTTGATTGTATGCAAGATCTTAAAATACTTTTTATTGCAAATCTAAGATTCTTTTTGAATAGCAATTCAGAACAAAGAGAGAAAGAACTTTGCAGACTGGATTTCTTGTTCTTCTCCAAAAGGCTACTATAACTGAAACCAACAATTATGAAAAAAAGCAAAATGCTTAAAGACCTGAGTGATAGTAAGAAATTTATTTTCTTGAAAGTGTAAAGGAAAATGAACAAGAAAAGAATAACTAGCAACCAAGATATATATTTTTCTTTTCTACTAAAAACAAATGAATATGCAACTAAAATGCAAATTTTATTTTTCTTTTTATAAACAAAGGGAAGAAAGTAAAATGGAAGAAAGCAAACAATCTCTAATCATTGGAAAAAAAGAATCAACTGGAAACTAATTCGAGACACACAATTGAACTTTCGACCAACCTAAATAACCTTATAACCAAAACACTGACCTAAACAAAAGAAAGAACTTTTAGAAAGATTTTAATGTTCTCTGAGACTTAACACAACAATCAACAACAAAACCAAACCTAGAAGAGTCATATCCAATAGAACAACCAACCTAGATTCTCCCACAAACTGAGAGAAAGGCCAAAAACTAAACTCTATCATAGATACACTATTGTGTACATAGAAAATACAGGACATACACTATTCAAACATAGGCAAATCATGTACATACATGACTTGAGAAGAAGAAAACCATGTATGGCTCAGTAAAATTTCAAAAAGAAGAAATATTCAAAAAGGGAAGGCTTCAGAAACTTGGAAAAATTTTCTGAGGTGAAAAATTCTTTGAATGAAAACCCAAAAAACAAGAAAATTACAAGAAACAAGACAACAAAAGAAACCCTAAGACTGACCCATACTAGGAAAAAGATACCCAGTATGGTTTCCAATTCTAGTACGATATTTTTCCATGTGACCTTGGGTCATGTCACAACCGATCTTGACCATATGTAAAATATAGAACCTACAATCACACATAAAAAATTGCATTGAAATAGATACTTTGGAAGAGACAAGAGAGAAGATCACACCTTGTATCCTATCGGTTGGTGTTGTTCCTCTCTCTCGACCCTTTATCTGCTCCTGATATCTTCTCATATTAATCTACAAAAAGAGATCAAGTATATGTTGTAGCAAGGTAGTTATAGGATCAAGTTATACATGTAATATATATGAATTCAAATATGAAAATAAAATTGACATACATAAGAAAATTGAAAAAAATTTACAAAAATATGGATGGAAAGAGAACTCTTTTATTGAAAATGGTACAAGTGAGTAGTTACAACCTGAATCCAACCACCGACACTACCTCAAATTCAACCGCACAAGGCTTCTCCACTGGTCCTTCAAGAATCAAATCATCAATATGGCCCTTCCTTGGATGACCAAAAAGGGATAGGAACACACCCTAGGGTCATATAAGAGAGGAAAATGAGTGTTATAAAAAAGTTCCAGATCAAGGGGATGTTACTCAAAGGATCAAGGAAAAAGAGAAGATTGCAAATTCGTGAGCATACTATTTCACCTAGGTTGTCCCCATATCCATTCCCTCAATAGGTTCTTATATACTATCCTCAATGGGTTAGGGTGGTTGTATTTCATTATGTACGGGCCAAGGGAAGTTTGGGAACGATCCCAACCAAAATCCCTACCCGAAAATGTGGAATATTTTTATTTTTTCATAAAATTGAGGGCATACGCGGTTTGTAAACTGGAAAATAGCGTATGTACATGGTTTGAAAACTAGTGAATTTTGTATGGAAACAAAAATGTTTTTTTTTAAATAACATTGATGGATGAGAGTAGGATTTAAGCTTGTAATATAGGGAAAGGACTAAGCCAACTCACAAATTCAAATTTGGTGTGGAAATTGGTGGTATAATAGGTGTTTCATTTTCTAAGGCTAGGGTTTTGATGTTTACGGTTTTTTCCTCTTTGTTTTTTAGGCTTCATGATAAAATTTCATTTTTGTCCTCTTTGTAATCATCTTTTTTGTGAATGATCATAGTCAACATCTCTTTCTCTTCAGAGATAAGCTACCACCATTATAGCTAGTTTTTTTTCTATAGTATTCTACTATTTTATTCATTAATAGAAGTTGGGATTCATTGTATTTTTGTACTATTTATATTTCTATGTGTGTTCCATTCCATTCTCAATATGATATGAATTAGTGGTATCATAGCAATATTCTCCTTGTTATTTCTCGGTGCATGTCCTCAAAGAGGTTAGAGTATAAAGAGTTTGGTCTCAAGCTAGATTCACTTGGGGACGACTTATCTCATCGGCCCAATATGATCCAAGTGTACATCATTGGCCACCCACCTATTCCACTAGCCCAAAATACAGTTTTCATATTGGCAGTTTTTCTACGGTTTTTTTGGGTCCTAAACTTTTGGGGTCATTTTGAGGCACTAGACAACGTTTTTTAATCCAAAAGATCCAGATAGATAGTTGAAGGCATGAATGGGCCATTTTGAATGTGTACTCCTCGGATATACCTTTTCTATGGGATACAAATTCCCCCAAATAGTGATGGTACACAAAAAAAAAACACAGAAGTTGACATGTCAACTAACCACATCGGGGCCCACAAACCTTTTGGTGTTTCATCTTTTAGGGTTAGAGTTTTATATGTTTAGGGTTTTCTCATTGATGCTTTATGTTAAAAGGAATTTTCAGCCTCATTGCAATCATGTTCTTGAAAATTCACATAGTCTTCACATCGCTTCTCAGAGATAAGCTACCACCATTATAGGAAGTTCATTTCACTCTAGATTTTTACAGTTCCTTCTTATTTCGTTCATTGATATAAATTTAATATATTGTATCTCTGTGTTTTTTTCATTTTTATGTTTTTAATTTTGTCCCCTCATAAATTTGGATCAGTGGTATGATATTGATCTACTCTTTAGATATTTATTTGTGCATGTCCCCAACGAGGTTAGGGTATAAGGAGTTGGGACTCAAACTACTTGAGCCTCTGAAAGACCTTCCTTTCTGACCCTAATGGGCTCCCATGGTGGAAGAAAAGAGAGAAGAGGAATCAGTAGATCCTATTCATTTGTTTCTTAAGGAATTCATCATGAAAAAAAGGGATGAGATAATGGAAACATTTTCCCAAATCCTTTGATGAATTCCAAGAACAACAGATGTGTCTTCAGTAAGTGGCCACTTTGGAGGTTCCTCCCCTTTCAAGGTATGAGTTAATTTTGATATTCTCGTATTTAAAGGTCAAATAGATGTGGATGCTTTGGAAAAATGGTTAAATTTGCTAGAAGGTTATTTCTCTATCCACAATTTCTCTGATAGGGAAAATATCATCTTTTCACTCCTTAAGGTTGTTCCCCATGTCAAAAATTGGTGGGAGACTTACAATGAGAAATATTCCATAGAGGAGTCTAGAATGTTTGAGGTCAAACCCACTTTTATAGATGTTTTTAAGGAACAATATTACCATGTTGAAACCTATCACGACCAATGCTTGAGATGGACCAGAGAGTAGGGATGATTTTAAGGATGGAAATTTATTTTAAAATGTATAAACCTTGGCGGATCTCACTAATCCTTCATATGCCAACTATAAATGTTTGGCGACATTTTTGAAAAAATATTCAAATTTCTAAGGATTTTGTACAGTTTTTATAAAATTTTGGCAATTTTTTAGGTAAAGTAATTATATGCTATAGAATTTGGGTGAATCATTTTTAAAACAACGAATCTCTTTTTTGGAAAAACCATGGAAAATTAGCCCATGAGCGAAATTTAGCCCCTAAAATGATCCTTTCCAGAGAGATAGATTTTCTAGACATCTCATCACTGGGATCTGCTTATGTATATGTTATCAAAATCAAGAAAAACTTCAAGAAAAGGATTTACTAGGAATTTGGATCTATGAATGCATCATAGTAGAAGTAGGGAAAAGGAAGTCCTTGTAACATCCCCAGCCACCAACAGGCTGGGAAATTCCACTACTCAGACACTTTACTTAGCTCTAATACCAATTTGTAACATCCCCAACCACCAACAGGCTGGGCAATGCCACTACTCAGATGCTTTACTTAGCTCTAATACCAATTTGTAACGTCCTCGACCATTCAACAGGTTGAGTAACACTACCACACGGAACATTCACATATAAATATATAACATGCATTTTAATAAAAATAAAACACATAACACAGATTTACTACTACCATACAAATTCAAATGTAATAGACAGTAATTCATATACAGAACGAAATACATGATAACATTCAATCATCACAAAACATGCATAAAATACATAATTAAGCACATAAATGATACTTATCTTTTAACTGGAGTAAATCAACCAAATATGTGCAGACCTTCCACGTACCTCCCAACCATAGAACACGTTTCTCATCACACTCAGTAGTGGGTCACCCCCGAGTTGGGACTAAGCTCCACCCAGGGAAAGGGAATCCTAGACTAGGTTGAGGTTACATGAAAAATGCATAGTGCAACCAGAAGGATTCTCTCCAGGAGACTTCTTATGCCCACTACTCATGGACTCTCATTCCCCAAATGCACATTCCACCTGGGAGTATACACCTTCACTGTCACACAGTCCATCAGCTTCTTCACCTCCCTCTCAGGGTCCTGGTAACAGGTCGAATCAAGAATTTGCAGAGCTCCTTAGCTGGTGTTGGACTCTCTCTGGGAGAAAACCACTTCCCAGCAAACTCTCTCCCCTGGAGAGAGATGTTCATGGGCCTAACAACCTGCCTCTTCAACCACGATCCTGACAACCCTCTTCTTTAATCAGTTTCCACTCAATTCCCGCAAGGTAAAGATAACTACAACAACAAGAACATTCAGTTAACTCATGGGTGACAGAAGCAACAGGAAATTGGGTATAGACATCCCCAAATGACAATCGTCCACACTAAGACATAGCACAACTTAGGAACTTACAAGGTGCTCAGACTTCACAGGAGACATGACTCAGTCAATGGGTTTCAGGGTGTGTGAAAAGGAATCAACGTAGAGGTCGATCATGGAGGTTTTGGGTTCAAACTCCAGATGGAATAATGGTGCGTGAACTTAGGCAAAGGATGGAAGAATGACCCATGAACCCCCAACACAGCTAACACTTCATATTTTAACTGCATGCGCTGAGGTCGACACTTATCTTCCTGGAGCTGCATGTGTTCCCTTTTTGCACACGTTGTTTTTCAAAGAACTTAGGACAACACTTGGTCAATTTTCCACCTTAGCCTTTAGGAAATAATAATAGATTTGTATCCCCTTTAGAGGTAATCACCCTAGCTTAGACCCTAGGCCCACACACTTATCCTCCTCCCTTATCCAACCTTGTGGAATCTTAGTCCCCCATCACTCTTTATTCATGGTCAGTCTGCACGCAGTGATGTTTATATTTTATTAATGATCTACATAGTTACATATACAAAATCAGGCTCTTGGCCTTTAACACTTAGGCTGTCTGGCCTAATAAACACATAATCCCACCAGCTTATCAACACTCGGCTCACTAACCTACATGTTTACAATTTATAAATACAACTAAGACTCCTCCTTGGGGTATTACAATCCCCTCCCCTTATTTTTGCACTATCCTCAGTGCAACTCTTTACACGGCATCAACATGATTTCCAAAATATTAAAAAAGATGTGGATATTATACCTGCATAACATCCTCATTCTCCCATGTCACATCCTTAGGACCGTACCAAGTCCACTAGACCTTTACAAGCTGTATGGCTCGATTCTGGAGTTGTTTTCTCTTTCGGTCCAATATGTGCACCGAATGCACTTGCAAGATGCCTTCTTGCTCTACATGAATCACATTCCAATCAATAACATGATTAGCATCAGGTATATATTTCTTGAGAAATGAAACATGAAACACATTATGTACAGTCATGGATGTAGGTAATGCAAGCATATATGCAATGTATATATATGTATATATAGGCAATTCTAATAACATTATAACTTGTATACAAGATACACAACATACAATAAATAGAGAATTGATACTTATCTTTTGATTGAGAAGACCTTCCACATCAACATGGTCTAGACCAAGGTACCAAACCTCAACAACACTCCAATCAACAGTTTCTCCTTCCCCACATGTTTGTCCCACCCCAAGACTGTACAACTTCACCATCACATAGTCCATCAATTGCTACACCTCCCTTTCCTTGGGCTTCATAGACAGGCTGGCTCAGGAAGTCTTAGAGCACCGTGGCTCCCGGAGTTCCAACTACCCTCAGATATTTCCAATCATCATCTTCCTTGAGATACTATTTGTAGTCAACATTCTAACTTTAATCAACATCATCTCATCTGCATCACCCACATGCAGTTATAATGAGAAAACATAAAAGAATTCATTTAGGAACTCCAACTTAGTTCAAAAAGGAATTCAACTTTTTCCCCAAAACACAAAATTCCATTTCATAATTCTTCTTGGTTGTTGCCATATTAATATTGCAACCTTCCTTATGATTTTCCAAAAGCACCAAACTGCATACCATTTTCTTGCAAGGCTTCATCTTGCATACTGCCAACAATTTTCAGTATTTCCTGTACATCATAATTCAATTGCAATATGTACGGAACCATATGCATTGAATTTAGAATTGTCTGCATCTAGCAATTCAATCACAATTACTCAACAATTTAATAAAATAGAATGACTCGTCATTCTATGCATATGCATTTTCACAGTAATATCTGTAATTTCATTACTTTTTTTTTTGAACAAGAAAATTTCTTGTAGTCAATGCTCTTGTGACTACTTGACTTGCAACTTTCCGGTTGCAATGTCTAGAAACTCCTGAAATGTCCTCAGCTTCATGAGTTCACAACATTTCAATTGTTAGTAACAATCATTTCCATGAAATAATATGTATGCATGTATTTACAAAAATCATTCAACTATTGCTTTTAGTATACAATTCTATCACTTATTATGCATGAGTGCAATTCTCAATGCATAATTAATCAGTGCACCTTGCATTGGATTAAATAATTCTCTTTATCTCAGTCATGTATCTCACCATCCATAAGTTGGAATTCTAGCCAATGTGTTGACACATTCTCCACACACTTCCTATTGTCTTCCCAATTAATCGGATGCCTTTCTTTTCGACCCGAACACTACACCAAGAATATAATTATGTGGTGTTCATTAGTGTTAGAAAAAAGGTTGCAGTCCAAGTTTTATTTAAAGGTAAAAAGATTTTAGTACCAGTGTGGCTCATAACCTTTCCATATATGTACCTTACCATATCCAACCAGGTCCTGGTCTCATACATGACTAGCATACTGGCATTCATTCCTACAACAAGTTATTATCTTTTAAATCTTTGGTTGTTACCCCACAACCAAATTAACATGGCATTCTACTATGTCAGTGTGTGCATTCAGAAGCTAAAAATATTTGAATTAATACAAGCCTCCAGCCTTTACCACATCTAGTGGTATGCATTCAATAATAATCATGTGATTTTATAAAATAACTACGGTTGAGGAAATTCTTACCTAAATTTCCTTTCAGCAATTATGCAAAAAGAGTAATAAAAACTCATACTTGCATGACTGACATTAATAAATTTTATACTAACTGAATGTATGATGGCAGTAGAATCTTTCATGCTTATTTTATCAAATTTATAAACAACACTTCATCTCTCTTTTTCTTTCCTCCTTATGCAACAACATCACCAACAACACTTGCAAACATGAAATCATTATTTCCTCTGGCTGACCCAACAAGCCATAACATACTTGCTACCACAGAAATTGTAGCAACTTCTTTCCCATGTGAAACTTTTCCTTGTTGAAACCAGAAGTCTTCAATTCTTCCCGGATTCCTAAATCTTATTGTGATCTCATTGTAGTCACTATACATGATTATTTCTTCCCCGAGAACTTTCGATGGAGTGCCCCTACCTAAGAAGGGTCTGCTGACCTCCCGGTCAAAGGATCTTTCAAAATGCTAAGTCGGATTGATTCTTCGAGCTCGTGATTGAACCCAAAACAATTATACATAGACCCCCTTTTCTCCTTTAAGCACAGGTCCTGACAGACCCGTCGGTTTTCCCTCATGCTTCTAAAACTTCAAGTTTCAAGCACTAGCCCCTTTTTCATTAGCCCTTTCCTTCATATGACCCTGTTCTATGACCTCATGGAAAGCTATGATTGTGAGCATGGGAAAGAGTGATTTTAGGCCAACCCACTTTTCACCCAACAATTCACCTTCAGCTGCCATGAATCACTTGTTAAAAACATGGTATAAATTGTGGCCCGCTCTCAGATTTTTAACATCCGAGCAAGTTTTGGCCCTGCAATCCATCTCATTCGTCGACCTCCAATCCCTTGGCGATGATCCGTGATAAACATTTTCTATCTATCCTCCCTTTTCTACCTTCTTTCCTCCTTCCACACGTGATCCTCGATCTACATGATCTGTCAACATGTGGCTGCCTTCCAAATCAATGGCTATGGTTGATTCTGACTCTCTGACCCTCGGGAGTTTCAACTCTCAACTATCTTCTTTTCCCCATATGAAAATCTTCCAGAGTGGAAGATATAATGACACATGTACTCAACAATCGAATCATTCTGATGAACTCCAACTCTCCGGCCTTTTGGAGTTCTCACATCTCCACACACACAAATCTATGGAGTGAATTTCGCCGTAGTGACAGATCTTTTGCCACGCGTCTTCTCCAAATCAATGACCCTGATTCTCTTCAGTACTTTGGTTCTTTCTGACCAAGACCAGATCAACGGTCCTTCGACCTCCTCCTCAATAAAAAATCGAGATATCCTTTGAGACTTCGATGCTTTCACCCTCTTCTTTCCTCTAGAGCACTCCATACCTAAAGTTCCATATCTCACACCACACGTCCACTTTAAGATCAACGACTATCCAACAAAGTGAGTCTTTGTCCTCCATGTGTCTCCTCATAGATCAACGATACACATTCCTTCCTTCGGATCAATGACCCTTAGAATTTTCAGGCTTTGGTGCTTGGGGACATCCTGAAACACAACTTCAAAAAAACCATGGAGTATGATTCTCTGAAGTGTGCGATCTGGTGACATCTATCCAACCCAAATCAACGGCTCCCATATGCTTCGAATATTCATGCTTCGGCGATTTCAAATATCATACTAAACTCTTGAAGTGATTCCTTTGTTCTGTTGGACGTTGATCTAATGGTCCAGGCTCCTCCCCGTAACTGATCTGATGGTTGTTGTTTTTCCTCCTCCTGATCTTTTGACTTCTTCCACCTTTGAATATTTTTTCAATGTTCAAAGCCTTCATCCTTTGACCTTTCTCCTGTGAGTCTGCCTCCTGGATCTTGTCTTTTCTCTCGTAAGCATTATCTCTTCTAATATTTAAGACTTAGAACGAGTCTATCTCCCATGCACTCATTGCGTTATCTCTTCTAATATTTTCATATTACTCAGTATCCTAAGGGTCTCTTCTCTTTTGTTTCCTTTCAAAGAAAAACTTCATGCCCTCCTAGCAACCTTCTGCTCAAAGCACACCTTGCTGAGAGTTTTCTACAGAGTGTTCAACAACTCTATGAGTATCTTCCTCTGATACTCTTCTCCTTGAACTCGACAAAGATTTCTCTTTGTGCACACTTGTACTGACTCAATGCCCAACTGGTAGAGCCCTACATAGTTCTTAGTGACTCTATATCTCTCTAAACTCAATACAAAGTTCTTCCTGTGCACTCCTTGCACTTCTGCTGATGAAGGTTCAACAACATCTCTCTTGAGCTTCTTTGAGGTTAACTTACATCTGTCAATGCACTCCTTGCAACAATGTGCACTCCTTGCACTCGAAAACTAAAAGAAGAGAAACAATTGAAACTTATTCAATACTTCACCAGTTTACACATTCAAACCATGAACAACATATAAAAACATAGTAATGAACACAAATACATAAACACACTATATGCAAGAAAAATGAATTTTCTAATATCTTTGTGAGTGTCTCCTAAACGCTCTATGAAAATTTGATTTGTTTCTGACACTCGTTGAACTATGCAAACACAACATGCAGTCAATTGGAATTTGTTAGGCCATGATTCCTTAACAAATCCCACCGCATTCAAAAACCAATCTGATTTAAGAAAACATTTAGATTCCATTTTCTTTCTGAGCTCTTCTATGTTCTGTAATAATTTTCAGGCACTAGCCCCTTTCTCTCAGTCCCTAATAGATGTTATCATGGGCCATGATCAAGCGCTAGATCGCTAGGTTCTTACTTGAGCCTTCAGCTTTAGAAGATTTCAAAGCACCACACAACAATCTCTCGAAGTTCCAGATTACCGAACTCACGACGTAGGGTGGATCAACCTTCCATGTCTACTCAACATCCAACGATTGACACTTACTATGGAACCTCAGGTGTCTAATTTCCAGGTCTTTGGGACTTCAGAGCTTCGGAGGATCTTGCATCCACACATCTGAACTGTTAATCTCCGAACATTCCCAATCACCCCTGGTGACATCATTACATCACATAACTTAACATTTTCCAATTGTGGTGGCATGCAATGGTGGTTTGGAGTAACCCTCCTTCCATCCCGCAATTCTTCTAACGCTGACACGTAACCCCTCAGTGAAACTATTGTTTGGATTGCGGGACTGCCTTGGATAATTAACTTTCATGCAGCTTGGGTCCCCGTAATGCCTTCTAGCCATTGATCTTGATGTATCGTGATCAATGCCAGTGTGTTTCCTCTGACCTTTAACTTCATTATGTAACCTTGGGTCCCACTAACCATTCTCATACGGAGTGCCACGTGAAAGAATAATAATGATTGACTCATAGCCTAATCAGATGGGTGTCACACATCATGTTCCATATGGAATTTCAACCTTCCATGGGTTCAAAACCCACTGAAATGTGGCATACATCCCATGTTTCCATGTCCATCCAAGTGACATCATCATGACTCACTACTTCGGCTCTTCGGGAGCTTTCTCCCTTCACAACTACATTTGACCTTTTAACATTGGCTTGATCCAATGGTTGAGCTCTCCTCTCCATATCTACAGTGTAGATCCACTTCGGAGCTTCGAGCTTTGGCCTTCTCTTGTTTCTGGAATCAGACTTCACTGAAGTCACGAATTCCGAAGGGCTTCCGGTTTAACTCCTATTCACCTTCCCCAAATCTGACAATCGTAAGGGATTTCCCTTCCTTCTGAACAAATCCTACGATGCAGAATAAACTATGTTACTCTGTGGATTTCCAAAGGAATTCATGGCTAACTACCTCGCAACATTACTGATCTGACGATCATGAAGGATTCTCCTTCTCTCAAATAGATCCTAAGTTCCACATTACTCTGCAGTCCAAC
The DNA here is from genome assembly GCA_000966675.3 of Picea glauca. Classification (NCBI taxonomy): domain Eukaryota; kingdom Viridiplantae; phylum Streptophyta; class Pinopsida; order Pinales; family Pinaceae; genus Picea; species Picea glauca. Next base: position 1,458,422 of record JZKD02S1156845.1, read on the forward strand.
ACCACTTCTATCCCGGTTTTATGATACCTCTATTCCTCCTGAGCTTTGTAACATGACCAAGGTAACTTCTTGGCACTTGGGAAGGTTCTGGGGTTCGAAATTGGTACTCCAAACACAATTTCCTCTTGAAACCTTAGGTCCAATGACCACTTAACCAGTTCATTCATGCTCAATGTTCAAACCTTGGCTCTGATACCAATTTGTAACATCTCCAGCCACCAACAGGTCGGGAAATGCCACTACTCAGATCCTTTACTTAGATCTGATACCAATTTGTAACATCCCCAGCCACTAACAGGCCAAGAAATTCCACTACTCAGATCCTTTACTTAGATGTGATACCAATTTGTAACGTCCTCAACCATTCAACAGGACGAGTAACACTACCACGTGAAACATTCGCATATAAATATATAACATGCATTTTAATCGAAATAAAACACATAACACAATGTTACTGCTACCATATAGATTCAAATGTAATAGATAGTAATTCATATATGCAACAGAATACATGATAACATTCAAGCATCACAAAACATGCATAAAATACATGTTTAAGCACATAAATTATACTGATCTTTTAGCTGGAGTAAATCCACCAACTATGTGTAGACCTTCCACGAACCTCCCATCCATAGACCACACTACTCATCACGCTCAACAGTGGATCATCCCTGAGATGGGACTAAGCTCCACCGAGGGCAAGGGAATCCTAGACTAGGATGAGGGTACAAGAAAAGTGCACAGTGAAACTGGAAGGATTCTCTCCAGGAGCCTTCTTATGCCCACTACTCACGGACTCTCATTCCCCACATGCCTATTCCACCCAAGAGTATACACCTTCACTATCACATAGTCCATCGGCTACTTCACCTCCCTCTCAAGGTCTCGGTAACAAGTCAGATCAAGAATTCTCATAGCTCTATATCTAGTGATGGACTCTCTCTAGGAGAAAACCACTTCCCAACAAACTCTCTCTCTTGGAGAGAGCTTCTCATAGGCCTGAAAACTTGCCTCTTTAACCACGGGCCTGACAACCCGCTTCCTCAACTAGTTTCCACTCAATTCTTGTAAGGTAAAGATAACAACAACATCAACAACATTCGATTAACTCATGGGTGACAACAAAAATAGGAAATTGGGTATATACATCCACAAACGACAACCGTCCACACTAAGACATAGCATGGATCAGGCATTTACAAGGTGCTCGGACTTCACAATAGACATGGCTCAGTCCATGGGTTTTAGGGTGCCAGACAAGGAATCAACATAGAGATCGATCATTGAGGTTTTGGGTTCAGACTCTGGATGGAAGAATGGTGGGTGAACTCAGGTGGAGGATGGAAGAATGACCCGCGAACCGCCAAAACAATCGATGCTTCAACTTTTAACTACATGTGCCCAGGTTGACACTTGTCTTCCTAGAGCTGCATGCCTTCACTTTTTTCACATGTTCCTTTTCAAAGAACTTAGGACAACACTTGGTCGATTTTCCACCTTAGACTTTAGGAAATAATAATAAGTTATTATCCCCTTTAGAGGTAATCCCCTAGGCCCACCCACTTAGACTCCTTCCTTACCCAACCTTGTGATAGCTTACTCCCCCATCACTCTTTCTTCATGGTTGGTTTGCACACAACGATGTTTATATTTTATTAATGATTTGCATAGTTACATATACAAAATCAAGCTCTTGGCCTTTAACACTTAGGCTCTCCGGCCTAATAAACACATAATCCCACCAACTTATCAACACTTGGCTCACCATCCTACAAAACATGTTTACAATTTATAAATACAATTGGGGCTCATCCTTGGGGTATTATAGCCCTAGTCTACAAAAAAAAGGACAAAGAAAGGATGAAAAATATTAGGACAACCACCATAAGCCAGAAGAAAAAATGGGTAATGGAAAGACAAAGAAATACACTGGGAAGTGGTACTAGTTCTACAAAATCCCTTGGAACAACACCAATGAATGTCGCTCGAAGCAGTCACTGGTGGTTGAGTTGAAAGACTCAAATTTAGATCCACGCTCTAAATTTGATTTGGAGCCCAAGAAGGGGAATTAGATCATTGATGTAGAACTGAGTGCCACAGTCCCTACCATCAAGATCCATCCAAACAAATAAAAAGAGTCGGAGGAAAGTGAGTTCCTTTTTCACTCACATATGTGGGTGAAGGGTGCTCCATAGAATTTCATTGTTGATAACAAAATCCAAAAGAACCTAATATCAATAGAGGTATTCAAGTGATTGGACTTGTTGTCAACATCACATTCACATCCATACAACATTGGGTGGCTAACCTAAGGGCATGATCTTTATGTTAGACAACAGTGTCACCTACCCCATGGCATCAAGCCCTTCAAGGATGAGGTATTGTGTGATGTTTCCCCACTTGAAGTTTGTGATTTAATTGTAGGAAATCCATACATGTGGAAACGTCATGTTATATATGAATCTAGACCTTGTAGTGTCATTGTTACTTTGGGTAGACAACTATATAGGATACTAGAGGTCAAGGATAATTTTAAGGATGGAAAAGTATATTAAAATGTAGAAACCTGGGATAATATTACTAGTGCTTAATACACAAAATGTAAAATGTTTGGCGATACTTTTGTAAAAATATTCAAATTTCTAAGGATTTTATATAGTTTCTATGAAAATAATTTTAGTCTGTGGAATTTGGGCAAATCATTTTTAGAAAAAATGGAAATTAGTGAATCTTTTTTTGGGAAAAACCATGGAAAATTAGCCTATTTGCGAAATTTAGCCCCTAAAATCATCTATGCCAGAGGTAGATCCACCTACTACAATGTTTTTGGTCTCAGCTAAGCAGTGGAGGAAGGTCATCTCCCACACAAGGGTTTTCCCTATGCTATAGCTCTCTGATTTACGTGTGGGGTCCAACAGTAGTACTAGACCCAATATATCAAGGCACTAACTAAGGAGGATAGATTGTACCCTTAGCCGTACTACCTGACTACCCAAGTACTAGAGAGTATCTTCCCAAGTGTTGTTCTCGGTGGCATTATAGCAGCCATGCATTCGATCAGTTTATCTAAAGAGGGCTCCATGAAATCTAGGTCGATCCATACACAAGTGATGTCTAATGCGCTACCACTTGAAAGGGTACCAACAGTGGTTACAAGGGTGGCCAATAGATGTGTGCTTAAGAACCACTTGTATTTCCCACATACATGAATCCCTCAACCTCAGGTTTATGCACATAATGACAGATCTTTGTGGCTTAAAGACGCCGGAATACATCTCTACCCTGGAAAAAAAATTACCCACAATTTCTGCCAAGGAAAGTGCTCTGATACCACTTGTAATATACCAGATATAAAAAGTATGTAGAACTGAAATAAAATGTGACAAATGGAATAATAACAGCAATATGACCAAAACAATCACCACAATAACACTAAAATGATATAAGAATAACAACAGAAATAACACTTTGATTCTGAGAGAAATGTTCACGGGCCTCTTCGAGGGGGAAACCTTGATCCGAGAAGAGCTCTATTACAATAATCTCCAAGCTAGGGTTCTCATACCCTCGACTCCTATTTATACTAAATATGTCTATCAAAAGAAGCATTTAGAGGAATATCCTTCTAGAAGCGGAAGCTTCTATTAGGTCTTCTTACATTCAACTTATTCTATTTTATTGCAAGGCCTTATTAATATTGACCTTTATTACATCTGAATATATTGTTCTACCTATGTGCGGGTTAGGACCCTAACACTCTCTCAAGGTGAATAGAAGGTTGTGACCACATCCATGGTCTCTACACAGGGCTTCTCTATGTAGTGGAAGAACGTGGAAAAATTCATGGAATAATAATGAGACATCTTCACCTTACCTACCGGGGTGCCTCTCTACTGTCAGGTCAAGCATTCAATCGATCTAACCCCTAACGCTCCTTTACCTAATGGGATGGTATATCAACACTCTCTCCTAGAAAATGGGGAAATCAAGTGCCAGATTAAAAGGGTGCTCCAAAAAGGGCACATTCAACCAAGATACTCACCTTTCGTAAGTCCAATCATACTCATGTAGAATAATTATGGGACCTTGTGACTCTGCATTTATTACAAAGCTCTGAAAAATTCATAGTCAAGAACCAATACCCAATTCCTAAAATTGATGACCTTCTCAAAAAACTAAAGGGATCCAAGTACTTTAGTAAGATTGATCTAAAGTCTAACTACCAACAGGTCCCAATAGAATCGATTGATATATGGAAGACTGCTTTCAAGTATAAAGAAGGTAATTTTGAGTGGTTGTCCATGCCCTTTGGCTTGATGAATTCCCCAATAGCTTTTATGAGGTTGATTGATGACATATTGCGACATTTCAACAATTCCTTTGTGGTTGTATATTTGGATGACATCCTCATCTTCAGCAATATTCCGGCATAACACTTACATCACATTTAGTAGGTTCTACACACACATCGAAAACACAAGCTATATGCTAACTTATAGAAATTATCCTTAGGCATGAATAGGGTCTAATAACTCAAATACATTTTAGATGAGAATGGTGTGCATGTAGATATAGCCAAGATCCAAGTCACTTGTGACTAGCCAACCCCAACAACACTAACCATGATTCAGAGCTTCTTGGGCCTTACCAACTTCTATCACATATTCATGTTGGGGTTCTCTCATATTGCATGGCTCATGCATGTAGATATAGCCAAGATCCATGTCATTCATGACTATCCAACCCCACCAACACTAACCAATATTCAGAGCTTCTTGGGCCTTACCAACTTCTATCATATATTCACATTGAGGTTTTCTAATATTGCATGGCCCCTCGACCAGGTGAACAAGGGTCATTGAAAAGACCAATTTTTGTAGGCCAGGTCACAATATAAATCATTTGATGATATGAAACATTGTCTATGATTAACCCCAGTTCTATCCTTACCCAATATGCAACAAAATTTTGAGATTGAGACAGATGTTGAAAATTATTTTTTTGGTGTCATTCTCACTCAAAACAGTCATCTGGTGGCCTATCATAGTGAGACACTCTCATATGGCATCTATAAGTATCCCACTTATGAAAAATATGTGTATTCCATTGTACAATATTTTCGCTAATGGAAGCATTACATCCTATGGAAGGAGTGTTGGAAAGGAATTTTGGATAGAGTTTTCATGAAAATCCTAAGTATGGAGGATATGTGTAGAAGAAGAATAAAAAAGACAAAGAAGGAGTAGAGTGTGCATTAAAGTCACATCTAGGCTCGGGAGTGAATAGTAGAGGCACATGCAGGAGTGCAATGTACAGTAAGAATATACTTAGCAGAGAATAAATTAGGAGAATAAAGCAAAGAATAAAGTGGGTGAAAAGGAAGGATAGCAGTTCAACATTCCAAAAGAAGAAATATACGCAAAAGAAGTAAGAGCAACAATCAAGAGTGAAAAAGTAGCATGCAAATGTAAAAGCAGGAGAAGCAATCCTGAAAATCAAGTCAACACAAGTTATCATGAGTCAGAATGAGTTGTATTTGGGTTTTTTGGATAAGCAAAGTAGGGTTTTAAGCCCTAGAGTTTATGTATAAATATGTAATGGGTTGGGTAGATTAGGGGTTCTATCATTGTTGTGTCGAGTATGTTATGTTTTTTGTTCATAGAGTGTTGTGAGGAGAGTGAGAGAATAGACTAATAATGAAAGGGTCTATGTATGAATGTTAGGGATAAGTTGTAGAGAGAAAGGCTTGTGTTGCAGAGAAACTAGGCAAGATGGAGAGAGAGATAGCATGATATACCTATTGTAAGTGTAGTGCGTAGCCTAAGATGAATACAACAAGAAGAATAAAGAAGTTATTCATTGTGTACGTAGCCCAAATTTGGGTGAACCACGTTAACCAATGTGTATGCTTTTCTTTTATGTGATTGATCATGAATATTCTCTTATGCATGTTAGAATGGATCTGTTTCTTACATGATCACTACGCAATTGTTATGAATGTTACAATAATTGGGTTATGCTGCAATCTGAAGTATAATGGTACTATTTAACTAAATTCACTAATTAACCAAGGAAGAAAAAATACAATATAATGTGCATAGACCCAATAAGTAAGAATGAATAAGTTAATTTCCTCTCATTCCCCCACTACTGCAGAAACTTGGTTCCTACAACCCCAATTGATGCCTCAGGTGAGACTTCACTTGCATGCAGGTGATGCTGAAAGGGTTAGTGTCTGAAGGGTTTTGTTGGTTAAGATAATTTGAACCTCGGGTCTTATAACCGTGTGCCAAAAAATGGTTCTATTTCTGAGACCTAGAATCTGTGATTGAGGAATTTGTGATCGAGGGAATGTTTTGGAGGCCGACAAAGAAAGAGATATCAGAATGGCTAGAAAAGAAGGAATGTGAATTTGCTTGAAAAGAGAATAGAAACTCTGCATGATATTTTCTTTGGTGAATTTTTTATTATTCTAACTGAGTGGTTATAAAGGTTAGTGGAGAATACTGGAAAGTACCGAAACACTGCACAGAGAAAATGGACCCTTGAGTTGGTAAGGAAGTTGAATTTTGTAAGTAATAATACTTCGTCCACAATTGATTTTTGGTTGGAAAGTATATTGATAGGTTATATTAAAGAATTTGCAATAGATTGTACCAAGTAATATAGTTTTGCAGAGAGGGATTTATTTAAAGGTCCGCAAGGAATTTTCATGAAATCATTGAGTACATGGATAAATATGTTGTTGTGTGATAAGTGTATGATGACAATGGAGTTTGATTGCTAAGGGGATTTGGACACATATGGGAACCTAGGGATGACAAGAGGATCATTTGAAGGTAGGAAAGAACGAAGGAATAAATGAAGGGAGGGAATGAGGACGAAGAGAACCAAATAATTTGTATCAGAGGAAGAAGATGAGATTGGAGTTATACGCAGTGGAAGAAGGTACAAGAGGAGAAAGAACGTGTCTAAGAAAGAAGAGTCATGCAGTGATCCTAAGGGAAGAGAATCCTACTCAATCGTCCATATTGTCGAGATACCATATGTAGAAGGAGAGGAAGAGAATTCTTAGTTTAGTCCCATAATAGAAGAGCCGGTAAGTCCTACTCAGATAGGATCTTGTGTCGATTCCACGACCCCATGTGCACCAACTAGATCATAAATTACATTCGAGGATTTGTCAAAAGAACTCATAATTAGCAAGGAAAGACAGAGTAGAGGAATTCATAGAAGTGGAAGAATTTTGTAGAGTCAGAGTCTACCAACATCACCTAGGGGAGGTACTACACAAAGAAACATGGCAAGGGTAGACAACACCCTCATACTGCTTGATTTCCAAGGTGTTAGGTCAGAGGACCTAGAACAACATCTATTTGTGTTCGAGAAAATTTGGGTTGCAAAGAATGTCCCGTATGAGGCTATAAATATTATGCAGTTGGAAACCACCTTTAGAGGTCACACACTAGTATGGTACATGAAAGTACAGAGTACCATGCCTATAGGACAAGTAACAACATTATCATAAATTTAGACAAACATTGTTGAAAGAGTTCAAGAAGTCAAAGTTTGAGTCATAGTCAATTACAGAGTTCAAGGAAATTAAAAAAATGTAGGTTGAATTAGTTTAGGATTATGACTAACGTTTTAAGGATATGATAGGTAGACTGACATTCCAAATCCATGATCAACAACATCAAGAATGGTTTATTTCAGAACTTCTACCACATATTCATATCTCATTGATTCAACAAAAGGTTGTGTCACAGCCTGAAGCTTTGGATATTGCAATGAAGTTTGAAGCATACCCTGTAGGAGACAGTGGAGGGATGGTGAAATTCCAAATGCAGTTAGCTACCTTGACAATTCAATTGGTAGGACTTACAAAAGGGAAGGAGAAACAGGAACAAGTATGGTGTACCAAATGTACAACCAAAGGCCACCGCAAGGACCAATGCCCAACATTTTTGCAATATTTGGAGACTGGAGCAACGGATCCATTACCAGGAGGGGGACATTGTGAAATATGTAAGAAATGAGTACATCATCCGATGAAGTTTCCATTAACGTAGAAATATCATAGTATGCCAAGGAACTTATTTTTCAACTTATGCAAGTCGGTTGGACATGAAGAGAATGATTGTCATGCATTCAATTTGATTAGAGAGAACACTTTATATAGGTATAGGATTCAGGAGGAGAATGATGTGAAAAAAGGAGGAGGTCCAGAGTATAATAATCAGAGAGGCTTTAATCCATGAAAATGAGGAAATTTTGGTAGAGGTCAAGGTAGAGGTAGAGGATTGATAATATGTTACAATTGTAATCAAACAGACCACTTAGCTTGTGACTTCCCGAACCTTTGTACAACCTACACATATTGTAGAGCATTGGACCATGTAACATAATATTGTCATCAACTACTCACAAATTGGTAGGAAAGAGGAAATCAGAACTAGAACCCAAATCAAAATGTATAAAAAATATCAGTCAAAAAATGCAATGAAGGACCTAGAATAGCATTTGTTACACATGGAATAACTAGAACAGGGGTTGATGTGATGAATGGAGGGAAGCAAACTAATAAATGGGTAAGGAATTTAGCAATACCTATACCAACAGTCGACCCTCAATAGGAAAAGGAGACATATCAGAGGGAAATAAAAGAGATACTACGATGGATTGGGTAGCATCAACATCATCTATGTCTCATGTATATGATCGTACTATGCCAGAGAAGCCTCTTGGGAAGCTAACTACTCTAAGAGAGTTCCTAAGAATTTGTGTAGAATTAGTGAAAGATGAAACTGCACTAAATGCATTATATGAAATGATTGATCATTGCATGCAAGATAGGGAAATTCCTATTGCACAAAGGGTAGTGAATCAGGTACTGTGCAGAAAGAGGACCAACGGAGAATTCATATTAAGTGCATAGATTGGGGAATATGATGTGGATAATGTTATATTGGATATGGGGTCTAATGTGAATGTGTTACCAAAGAAAACCTAGGAGATGATGGGGAAACCCAAGTTATTTGGGTCTCATGTTCAACTAAGATTATCAAACCAACACAAGATAGTACCAATTGGTTGATTGATAAGAGTACATGTGAATATAGATGGAGTGCGCAGTGTAGCATACTTTGAATTCATTGATATCGTGGATGATAGTAAACCATATCCAAAATTAATGGGACTTGAATGGGCCTTTTATAATCAAGAGAGAATTAATATGAAGAGGATGGAAATGATATTTGAAGTTGGAGACTTGAAGGTTACTGCACCATTGGACCCGACAGAAGGAAATAGGTACATAGAGCCAGCAATGGGGAATGAAATTGACAACTTATATAACATAAATGTGTGGATGGATGATTGTGTTAACCCCACTCCATATGGTGCACCAATTTGGAGAAGTATAAATTCATGTGCATCAGACTCGGAGGAAGTTCTTGAACATTGGAAATAGAGGATGCACGATGTATTAACTAGATGATGTGCGCGCATAACCTGATCATTGTGTTGGATTGGAATAGAGTTATGTGATCCAACCAAGTATGATAGATTGACTGACATAAGCTCATTTTAAAAGGAATTTGAGTTGCAGGTAACCAAATAGAAAAGGTTGTTGGCACTAGATGTTTTCATGAAATCTACTCTAGCCAGATGGTGGGATGCACACAAAGAGGGGATGGAAGACTGGTCGCAGTGTCAGAGACTAATGAATATGAGATTTGGTACCAAGTTAGAGAACATTACGCAGAAGTATACAGGTAGAAATGACCCAGTAGGTCATGTGGAACAATGTAGAGCCATATGGAGTTCAGTACTGAAGAAGGAATGTACACACATATTTATAAATACACTAGATAAAATTATGAAGAACTAGTATCTGGATATGGAAATACACAGAGAAACAACAAGTTGGGATGAGTTGGTTCAAATTTTCAAGGTAAATTTTACTTTTGAACAAGAATATCCACTAATAGATGCAACGTTAAAGGTTATTCAAACTAATATCTTCTCAGAAGAAGGGTCGATGGAGGTATTATTAGTGTGCAGTGCACACAGAGCTTTGATGATTGTTCATGAATTCCTGGAGTGTTGCAATGTCATGAAATAAGAAAATGATGAGGAGGATCCCAGGAATGTGCAAGTACCTAAAACTGAGGGGGAACATGAAGTAGAAGGTCTAGAGCTTGATTCTTCTACATATACATAGCCAATAAAGATGTGGAAAGTAAACATTGGGACTACTATACTCTAGACCCCCCTACGTGCCCATCACAACGTAGTCGACACTAGGACTACTTGTGAAAATAATATAACACATACCCAACATTCTCCCACTTTTTGTTTTCTTTGCATACAAGGGGTTACATGGTTACATAGTCAACAATCCAGGGCAACAATACTCACAGATCCTCTACACCAAGAGAACTTTTCAGTGCTCACAATTTTTTTTAATGAATTTGCAACATTATTCAAAGTGTCCACCTTCATCAACAACACTTTATTTTCTTCAACCATGTCTCTCACAAAGTGATATTGAATATCAATATGCTTTTTCTTTGAATGATAAGTCAGGTTGTTTGCCAGAAAAATTGCACTCTGACTATCATAATCTATCCTTACATCTTTTTTTGCCAACCCAATTCTTAAACACTTGCTTCCTTACTTGCATGAGTGGTTTCCATGTATTCAGCTTTTGTAGTTGAAAGTGCCACTACATCCTACATTTTCTCATCCAACTTGTTATCACTCCAAGAAACTCTTTGGGGCTGTAAGCCAAATATGCTTGGTAACTTAAGAATATGATAAATTAGGTATGCTTGGAACAATGGGATAACTCAATAGCTAATGAAATGGACCACTTATCATGCATTCGAATAAGACAGTGCTTTTAGAAATCAATAATCAGACAGAAAAGTTTGAAATGGGGATGAAGAATACTAATCTAGATAACCAAATACAACAATGTGCAGGGTCATACAAGATAGCAAGAAGTCCTTTAATTCAAGTTCATGAGATTAATAGGAAGATAACAGTTCTTATAAGCTGAGCTAAACTGAAGTAAAGTATAGAATAATGAAGTACATGAACAAATCTGACATTGAAAGCAAAATAAGACTGTGATTCTGTTATCAAGATAAGATTCTAGTACAGTAGAAAAATGTATCCAATATTGAACCTTTAGTTCATCTCATATCTTCAGCTTTATAGCTTTACAATACAAGTTCAGATCCTAGAATAATGGATCAGATATGCTAAAGATATAAAGTCAAAACAATTTTACAAAAAGAGAGGAAGAGATCCTCAAAATGAGGTCAATTCCTCATTCTATGGTCTTCAGATCATGTAGAACCTCTGTGTTGTGTAGATAAGCCTTCCAAGGTTGTTTGATATCTCTTGAGGAAGATGAAATTTGAATTTTCCAAGTTTGGAAATAAACCCTAATTCATTGCCCCCAAAATAGGTGCCAAATCAACTTGAACACCTCCTCTAACTCCTTTTCATAAAAAATGGATCTTAGATTGGACATTATAATTCAATATCTATCTTTATAAAGAGTTTTCAAGAGATTTGGCTAAGTAAAACTTCGATCTGGGAAAAAATACTCTTTCTTTGGCCATCTTAGGTTTCACCAGCTATTTTTCCTTAAGATTTGCTAATTAGCTGATGAAAGCTCTGCTTTTCAATAGCTAATTGGTTATAATTTCGCCTTCTATGTTGGTGAAATCTATGTTTTGGTCAAGAAGGAAACCTTTCATGATCAAATCAAATTTATTGTTTGCATTAACGATGTTGTAGCCCATACCATCGTTGGGAAATTGATGTTCTTAATCTGGCCTGGTGATTATGGATTTTATTTTTGGAAATCCCATGGGTAGAAAATGTGCATCAAGTGATAGAGGTTTCCTGGCAAAATTGTCGAAAGTGATGAGGTTTTCAAAATGATTATACCTTGAAATTTGTGCTTGGACTACTTCCAATCTGTTTGTGTTGCACATTGATCTTATTTTCTTGACAAGGGAGATCCTCTTGTTGTTTGAACATTGAGAATGCAGATCAATGCACTCACAATACTTGACACATCACCAGCCTCAACCTCACTTGGGTTGGGAGATCTTAAAATCGAAGGTTCAAATCTCTTGGACCTTTAACAATGGCCTTGGCAATCTGAAGAAAAATTTCCTTCAATATTTATTGTTATGATAACTCATAGAATACAATAAAATACAGTGATTTTGTCAATGGAAATGGCGATTCCAAGCCTGGAATTCCTCACTGGAATGACTCGGATGAAATAATGTTGCATAGAATTTCTCTCAACTCTTTCACACTTCAGATTCTTCACAGAGGACATTGGAATGATTCAAATCAGGATTTTTAGGTAAAATTGTGCCCTTCCGAGGAAGCCCGTGCCATTCTGATCAGCATGCATCCATATCTGTGCAAGTACTTGATTGGGTAAATTGGCCCCCTGAAAGAAGACCAAGGCTTCGACACCACTGCTCCTGCCATCGTGGTCCAAATCTTCCCTGGGAGAATAGGCGTCGAACAAATTGATGCTTTGCGAGCGAGCCATTGAAGAGATCCTTCTCAATCCATCGATCCCTCAACACATCCAAATTCAACCCTGAAACCCTAATTTTTGGCGAATCACTGCAGCATTTCATGTGATAAAATAGACCAAATCTGTTTCCACATACTCCCAGGGCATATTGGAGGTCATCAATAAGTAGGGAACGGTAAATTTCACACCATACAAAGAACTCTATATTACTATTGTTATCAGATTATTACTCCACAACTGAATAACTCAGAGATTTCTCATGTGCACGAGTTCTACACAACATGTGTGAGAAACTCTTACCAAAAATAACTTGGAGTTCTGATTAACCTCTTAGCCCTTTGTATTTAACAGACCTCTTCCTCTTCCTCTCTGTGTACACTTGTCTTGTGTTGACATACACGCTTGATGAGTGTCTCATACATGGACTGTCAAATTCATTTAAGAAATGGGAATGTGTGATTATTGTATGGCTTATGTGTGACATGTGGAATGGGCTTAGTGCTTAATGTTGGGCTTGAGAGTTTGACTCATGGCCTTATGTTATTGAATGGGGTTTAGGTGATAAACTTTAAACTTAGCGTGAAAATTAGGCTCATAGGTTAGCTCATGGTATGACTCATAGAATGGCTATAACTCATGGCTAGCATGTGGGCTTTGAAATGCAGGTGAAAACGATCACATAGGGATTTGATGAATATCTGGAAGTTAAAATACTGGCTAGAAAACTTTTGAAATGAGCATATTGAATAAAAGTTGAGAAGACACTCCAAAAATACCAGTGCATTTTTTATCGCTAACACAACTGATTGCTCCTCCAAATAGGTTAAACACATACCCATTTGTAGATCTCTTATGATCCAGATCTCCAACCCAGTATGCATCCACAAATCCATGTATTTCCAACACTCTGTCCAATCCTGGTCTTCCTTGGTAGCACAATCCATAGCTAGCAGTGCCACACAAATACATGAAAACCATTTTTACTATTGTTCAATTCTTCTTCTCTGGTTTTGACATATACCTTCTCAAAACTCCCACTGCATGTCCAATGTCTGGTCTAGTACAAACCATTGCATACATAAAACTTCCAACTGCACTCGTATATGGAACACGAGACATGTCCTCCTTCTCTTCATGTGTCTTGGGACACTGATCTACAGATAAATTTACACCAACAAGAATAGGGACCTTTACCGATTTACATTCCTGCATATTAATCCTATGTATTATTGTCTCGACATATTTTCTATTATTTAACTAGAGTTTAGTCTTTTTTTGATCTCTTTAATTTCCATGCCCAAAATGAAATTTGAAGCATCGATATCCTTCACATCAAATTTAGAGGACAAATGATTTTTCACATCCTGGGTAATCTCCTTGTTATTTCCTATCAACAACATGTCATTCACATAAAATACCAAATAAATCAAATGAACACCAATTAATTTAAAATACACAATACAGTGATCCTCTTTGCTTCCTGTGAAGCCAAGTCTCGGTATGTAAGTATCAATTTTTTTATACCACATCCTTGGTGATTGTTTTAAACCATATAGGGACTTTTTCAGCTTGCATACCAGCTCCTTCTTTCCCTTCATAGCAAATCCTTATGGTTGTTTCATATAGATTTCTTCTTCTAGATCCCCATGTAGGAATGTTTTCTTCACATCCATCTATTCTACTTAAAAATCAAATGCAACAACAACAAATAACAAAAATATTATAGAAGTTAACTTGGCAACATGTTCAAAAATCTCACCAAAATCAATTCCCTCAACCTGGGAATAACCCTTTGCTACTAACCGAGCTTTTTATTTCTCCACTTTTCCTTCTGAATTTAGATTCTTTTTAAATATCCATTTTCTACCAATGGACTTTCTTCCAATAGGTAACTCCACTAGATCCCAAGGCTCATTATTATCCAAGGCTGAAATTTCTTCATCCATGGCCTTTTTCCAGAGATTTTCATCCTCTGAATCCACTTCCTCCCTAACAGTTCTAGGATCATATTCAATAATAGACAAAGAAAAATTTGAAAGGAAATCAGATGGAGTATACATTTCTAGTAGCCTTCTTTCTTGAACCGATGTCCTCAATACTGGAGTATGAGGATCTTCTTCTTTTGATTCATGTTCTTCTGTAGAGTCTAATTCATCATCATTTAAATCAAACTCTATTTTCTCTGGTTATTCCTTACTTGGTAGGACTTCTTGTTTAACAACATCCTTCATTTCTCTAAATACGAAATCTCAGATATAAACAACCTTATTAGTTTCTGGGTTTCAAAGCTTATAACCTTTGAGTGTTGGATCATGTTGTCATTGATGCCAATGGTTTGATTGATTGATCTCATTGATTGATTTCAAGTGATTGATTAATGTCAAAGGATTGATTGATTGATGATTGATGTAATATAATATGTATTTTCCTTGATGAGAATGCATAGATGAAGATGGATCAATGA
>JZKD02S1156845.1:1473530-1510417 GCA_000966675.3 Picea glauca
TGACCTAGAAATGAGTTAAGTGACCTAAAAATGGGTTAAGTTACCTAGAGGATGAAAGTATAAATAAGATAGCAATGGTCTCTTGTAGATCATCCTTTTTGTGGATCAATGGAGAACCTCTTGTGAGAATATTTTTTGGAGTATTGATGGAGAGCTTCTTGTGAGAGCTTATTGAGCATGTTTGATGTGGAACACTTGATCATATTGAAGATATATAGGTGAATGAGGTAACCAAGGATATTTAATCTGAATTTCATAAGGAAGGTGAAGAAAAGAGGGCCGTAATTGAAGGGAGGGTAAATTTTTTTGATGATGCTTTCTAAGGTATGTTATTTACAATTCATCTCACCATTTTCACTATAACTTTTTTTCTATAATGATTCAGACCATGAAATTTCTATTCCATTTAGAAAACATACCCAAGTATCTGTGGTAAAAAATTCAACTTGTGGGTCGTTGTATTTTGGGAGTTACACTCCATGGAAAATAGGTTTTGTGGCTAGTCCTGAAACTAGTAAAAAATAAGTGTTTTGGGTAAAAACGTCATAAATTCTTCATAACAGATCCAAATTTAGTGAGACCAAATGTGTTGGTTAGGTTATAGTCTTTAGTATTTTTTGTAATATTTTTATATCAATTCAACGAACATTTTTTGCGGGCCACGCTCTACAAGGTCGCTCTCCAGAATAAGCCAAAATTCAGCAAGGTATGTCATTTTTGCTATAACACCTTTATGAGAGGTTCCAAGTAGTGCCACCTGTAGGAATTGCATAAAACACACTGAAGAACATTGTGTATCCGTTTCAGATCTTTATTCATTATAAGTACAAAGTTATGATTATTTCAAGTTGGGGTTGTTGACAAATCCAAAACTAGTCATGGTTGAGACAAGCAGTTGATGAGTTGGCACATACATGAGGTGTATAGTTGATGATGTTGGTACATATTGATGAGTCATTGTTGATGAGTATTTTACACATGATTTATATATACTTGGTACATGGTTGGATGCACTTATTTATGGTACAAGTTGATTACAGGTTGTTTGGCACAGGTTGGTGCATGGTTGATGCACTTGTTTATGTTGACAGATTGATATTTGTTGAGGATTTTTTCCTCATCTCAGTTGGTGCTGAGAATGTAAGCTGAGTCTTTATATAGAGTTGGTTTTCTTGTAGAGTTGTACTCTATTCATTTGTTGCTGAAAAACCCCTGGATTGAAGTCCATAATAAAAAGAAAAATTGTACATACGTCTTGTGTTCTTTGTGTCCTTGTGGAGATTATTTGTTGATGATATGTTGATGATATGTAGTCACATCTAGCTGATTATAAATGAAAGCAATGAGTAATGAGAAAATTTTTAATGTTAACTAAGGAGATTTTGTGTAAGAGGGAATTTTTGGGAAAAAGATCCCCACACTCATTCACCCCCCCCCCTCTAAGTGTGGTAGGTGTCTCCAACATTGAGACCATATTTATACCCATAAAGATACACTTTTCAGCCTTCTTATCTAGCTTACTCATGTTTTCCTTTGGAAAATGAACATAGGACTCATAGCCAAATACCTTGAGATGTGTGAGAGAAGGCTTCTTACCAGTCCATACCTCTTGTGGAGTCTTTTCATCCAGTGCTAATGAGGGTGATTTGTTGACTAGGTAACATGCATTTCCCACTGCCTCTACCCAGAATTATTTCCCTAACCTAGCACCACTGAGCATGCACCTTGCTTTTTCCATTAGTGTCCTATTCATCCTTTCTGCAACTCCATTCTACTGAGGTGTATATGGAGTATTTTTATGCCTTTTTATACCACACTTCTTACACAATTCTTCAGATTCATTCCCACAGAACTCTCCACCATTATCTATCCTCAACACCTTAATTATTTTCTACGTTTGATTATCAACAGGAGCCTTAAACTCTTTAAACCGGTCAAATACCTTTGATTTCTTCCTTAGGAAATATATCCAAGTATTCCTATATAATTCATCTATAAATGAGATATAGTAAACAAATTTTCCTAATGATGGAACCGACACAGATCCAAACACATCACTGTGAAATAGCTGTAAAAAAAAAAATTCCCTCGTTGCACCAGAGGGGAATCTTACCCGATTTTTCTTCCCATATACACAATGTTCATAGAAATAAAAATCCAAAGATAATTTATACATACCTTCAACCATACCTTTATCGTGTAGTAATCGAAGACCCTTCTCTCAAAAATACCTAGTCTTTGATGCCACAACATAACATTTTCTCCAGAGATTGTAGGATTTATTTCTTCTTCAACTACAATCTCAAGAAAAATGGAGCTATTGCACCCATCACTAATAGTGCTTCCTTGAAGCTTATACATAGTTCAAACCCGAACTCCCTTCAACAACACCATTTCTCCTCGAGCCATCCTACAGGTTTCCTTTTCAAATATTGTCTTAACCCTGCATCGTACATTTTTCTTACAAAAATAATTTTTTTGTCCAAATGTGGGATGTGAAGAACACCAGGTAGTGTTCTAATCCTTCCATCTATGAGCCTCAACTTGAATTTTCCTTGTCCTATGATTCTAGTTGTCGATTCATCACCTTGGAAAACATCACCTCCATCATACATTTCATATTAACATAACCACTCCCTATGGGGATTCATATGAAAGGATGCACCTGAGTCAACCAACCATGCCTCACGATATGCATGTGTGCTTGAAGAATCGAAGTACACATAACCTCCTTCCTTGGAGGCATTTTCCTTTGTAGAAGGAACTTCTTTAGATACCTTCTTTTTCTCATTTTTTGATCTACATTGTTTCTTATAGTTCCCTTCTTTTCCACATCTCCAACATACCTTTACAAAATTTTCAGGAGATTTAGATCTACCCTTATACTTAGATATCCCACTTCAGGACTTAGATATATTTATTTCATTGGAGCATCCTTTTTCAAATAATACATTTGTGCTTTTTCCTTCCATGTTTTTCTGTCTCATCTCCTTCGAAAACAAGGATGTGACCATTTCATAAAACTTGAAGGAAGTTTTATTACTACCTATGGCCACAACCAGACTATCCCACGAGTCTAGTAAAGAGAATAGTAAATCGATACACTTATCTTCATATGAAATTTTAATCTCAACAGATACTAACTGACTTATCACAATATTGAAGGTGTTCAAATGCTCTGCCACTGAGTCTCCATCTCTCATCCTCAGGTTATACGACTTCTTTCTCAGGAATAGTTTATTTACTAGGGACTTAGACTGATATAACTTCTCCAACTTATCCCATAAATCTTTAGTTGTAGCTTCCTCTGACACATTCACTAATATTGAATCTGAGAGACACAATGAGATTTTTCTCTTCGCATTCCAATCCAACTTTTTTCAGTCATCTGTTGAAGTTCATGTAGGTATAGTACCTATATCCATAGTGATCCACTAATCTTTTTCCACCAACAAATCTTCCATATTGATCTTCCACAGCTCAAAACTTTTCCCATTAAACTTATTGTTCTCCATTTTCAAATTGCTTGCCATTTCTTTTCAACTGAAAAAATCAATACCACAGATCTCCCATTGTAGCAAGGCTTATCACAGTCCCGAGCCAAACCCTTGACCACAAAGGCATCCCCCTAGAGCCAACAAAGCTCTGATACCAAATGTAGATTTTAACCTTGTACAATATTATACTACAAACATATTTTCAATAAAAGAACATAAACGACACAATGAAAAATACACACATTACACAGATATTTTTCCCCTGGAAACCCAAACCAAGAAAACCATTGCATTCTATATTCATTCATAGTGATACATTGTTTACAATACAATATACATAAAGGAGACAGCAACATCCAAAACCCTAACCCAATGTCCTAGATTAGTCAACAACCATAATTCCTTAACCGAAAATAGAAAACCATCGGCAAAACCCATTTGTCGAAAAACCACCCAACAATGGACACGAAAATCAATGTGATACGAACAATGAGGCAAAAATGCAACACGTTTCCCAAGGGGAAAATATTTCTCGGGAGCATTTCCCCAGAACCCCTACGCACTTGACGCAACGTAGTAGACGCTAGGACTACTTGTGAAAATAATATAACACATACCCAACAATGTAATTATGGATCTTATTAGTGGATCCTGCCAAGATTGCAATAATTTTGGATTTACAACCCATGGCTTATTAGTGGATCCTGCCAAGATTGCAATAATTATGGATTTACAACCACCTACATCAGTCAAACAACTGAGGGAAACTCTAGTTCACACAAGATATTATAGGATGTTTATCAAATGTTATGCACAAATTACAACACCTATGGAGAACTTGGTTAATAAGGAAGCAAAGTTCTTATGAAATGAGGATTTTCATAAGGGTTTGGACACCTTAAAACATAAATTAGTGATTGCGCTAATTTTGATTTTTTCCTATGCGAACAAGGAATTCCATGTTCATGTATATGCATCATCTATATATTTGGTCACAATACTTTCTCAACCAGGGGAAGGAGACATAGATCACCCAATTTCTTTTGCAGGTAGGAATATGTCCGTAGCAGAAAAGAATTACACTACAACAAAATAGGAAGGATTATCAATGGTATATGTGCTACAAAATTTTAGACATTATTTGTTGGGTTCTCACTTTAATATGTATACAGACCATTTTTCACTAAAATACTTAGTGAACAAGCCAGTGTTGGGGGTGAGAATATGCAGGTGATTACTGATGTTTTAGGAATACGATTTTGAGGTTGTTGTGAAACCAGGGAAGTTGAATGCAGGACCTGATCACTTATCGTGTATACTATTAGGAGAAGATGCAGGGAATATAGATGGCATCTTTCTGGATGCATTGTTATTTGTAGTTAAGATGGTGGATGACTACTTCAGAGACATCATGAAGTTTCTAAGTGCAGGAATGGGCCTGTCAGACATGATAGTCACATAGAAGATCAACAACCCATCAGACATGGGAAATAGACTTTTTGGGTCCGATCAACCCATCAACAAGAAGATCAGGAGTGACTTACATAATCATTGTGATGAAGTATTTGACCAGATGGTAAGAAGAAACACCAGTCACATATTGCACCGCGAAGAATGTTGTGTGGTTTCCATTTGATAATGTAGTCACATGATTTGGATGTCTGCACATATTACTCAATGATCAAGGAACACACTTCTTGAATAAGACAATTGTATCATTTACTGAGGAATTTCAAATTCATCACCAGAAGAGTACACCATATCACCCTCAAATTTTGGAGAATGTTTTGATGAAGATCTACAACATAGGGAGAGATGATTAGGACTTCATAGTTCTTATAGTTTTATGGGAATACAAGACTGCAATAAAGAAGTTGACAAGGTAGACACCTTTTATGTTGGTTTTTGGAAAAGAAGTAGTGATGTCGATGGAGTTTGTTCTACCTACCCTATGTGTTGCAGTGATTACTGATTTTTTGGAATCTAGCACAGTTGAGGAGAGATTGTCACAATTAGTACAACTTCAGGAAGATCGATTTGTCACAGGTTTTCATCAGCAAGTTCAAAAGGAAAGGGAAAAGGCAAGGCATGATCGACACATTAAACATAAGAACTTCTAAGTGGGAGACTTAGTATTACTCTATAAAAAAAAAAATTATGTAGCATCTAGGAAAGTTTCGAATGCATTGGTTAGGACCTTATGTGATTCAGCATGTGACAGAGGTAGGTGATGTACAGTTGGAAACCTTGAGTGGAGAAGACCTAGGAGGAATGGTGAATGGGAGTTGGTTGAAACTCTATAAAGATGGTCAAGCCTCCATGAATTAATATGAATTACGCAAGAACACATGTATCATAATATTTGTTCTATAGTAGGAAAGTAAAATACAGAAAACTAACAAAAAAGTAGAAAAGGGAAGAAAACAAAAAAAATGGGGAAAAACAAGAAATACAAAGGTAAATGGGAAGAAGTATAGTGTAGAAAGAGGGAGTATCACACAAATAATAGAAACAACACAGAGTTAGTTAAGTGCACACAAAAGTAAAGAGCGATATAGAAATCATTAAGGGCATTAAAGCATGAAAACAAAAAACAAAAATTAATAAATGATGAAACATACTGGAGATACGTAGTGATAAATATAAGGTGTCACCAAGGATTGGGACAGAATGAAAATATAAGGAAAAATCTAGTGGAGGATTGGCATTAATTCCATAGTAAGGAAAGCATTAATGGTTGATTTTGACCAGATTCGACATTTACATTGGGCGCAAACACAATTATACAATTGTCGAAGGGTGATAAAAGCGTATGAGGGATGATGGAAAAGGTTATTTGCATTTGATAAATAACTGTGAGCATACAGAGTGAACCAAATCTGAACCACAATCGAACAAGAACCATCATAGAGAAGTCACCAAAATCATACACAAAGAACAATGGCACCACCAAAATTTGGAGTGTCATCATTCGCAACACAAAAGCAACCGAAGATACCACCAGTTGCGTTAGTGGTTGAGGAAACACCTGGAGCATCAGCTTCGCAGGTGAGTTTTCAAAGGGATTATATACCACCATGAAAAGACATTGTGCCTCAAGTTAAATTACCTGTAGATAGAAAATACCCACTGGTCACACCAGATATACTAGTTGATGTAATTGTTGAAGGGGACATGCTAGAGAAGATTTTTTCCCTAAAGTTTGCATATCACGATGAACAAAAGTTTCCAAAGATGGTGTGGGAGAATTATTTTGTTCCAAAAGAATACCAAGAACAAGAGTAATTCTCTTTTAACCACATACTTGGGCAACAGGACTAGAGAATTCAGGCATATTGAATCTACTGGAGATTCCACATTTTGTCCTAAGTATGGAAAAAAATCTTTGTGTCAAAATGATGTTAATTTTCATCCAGAGAGGGACGTTATGGATAACCCACCAGTATCGATTGATACCTAATTCATTGCACGGATCACAAGTTTTCTAACAATAAGAGTAGATTTTACAACCTTATTCTCAAACAATTCGGGGTAGAAAGCACTATCAGAAACCATGAAGGACAAGTTCCACACCTTTGAAGTAAAGAGAGGGCTAGATGTCACAAGCATAAATGATGACGATGTCTGATTTATGATATAGGTGTTTTCCTACAAATTGTTGAGTAAATTCCGCAAAGATGAAGTGTCGGCCACGGTAATCACAGCTGTAGAAAAATGTATAGAAGGGGTCCAAATGAATTGGGCCACCTTTTTGGTGAATCCCTTTTTGACATACCGCATAGAATCCCAGGAGAAAGGCACAAAGTTTCATTATGCCTTGATTCTTATTTTGATTGCACTAGTTGGATGGAAGGAGTTGGGTGATTACCAATGGATGAGAGCAGCCAACGAAGGTAATGCAGTTGTGTTGTATTCCAACCTATGGAATACAACAAACAAGAGGAGACAAATAGATAACAATCTTACGTTCTATGTTTATTTCGACACAATCAGGTGCATTGTAGAAAAAATGTGATACATCACATCCTAGATGGTAGAAACATACTAGGATATTGTGAAATTCAAAGAAGTCATGGACCATATGTACATTCAAGAAAAAAGGGACCATGCGCCCCAGTGGCTAGAAACCAAATACAAATTAACAACAAAAGGTGTATGCCTAATCACCAATGATTGGGAAGACAAGTGGAAAATCCCAGTAGAATAAATGGGCCACCCAGAAGAGGAAGAATAATAGGATAAGGATGAGGAAGAAATAGAAAAAGGACATGGAAATGGGAAAAACAATGATGCATGAGATACGCCAGGACCATCAATAGGAGAAGCATAGTCCACAGGCCCGAGAGATGGGGTCAAAATAAAATACAATGGGAAGGGTCCAGTCGAAACTCTGCGCAAAAATATGAACCACATAAGGTACCCCTAGTCTATAATCTAACAAATGATGACATGGAAATAATCGGCTACCAAGTATGGGATGTCGCAGAAGAGACCATTGAGGAAGCTATGATGAAACAAGAAGAATAACACCAAAAGGTGCAGGATCAATTGGTAGCATTACAGTAGCTCTTGGAAGCAACCAGAATAACATCAAAGCACAAACCAGAGGAAGGACCTTCCACGAGTCTGGTGGAGGAAGCAAAGGATACTAATCCAGTCATGGGAAAGTTATTAGCTAGGCATGGAGTGCCATAGATATAGACATATGCAGTTGAGTTCTTGACACATGAACTGCAAGAATAGATGAAAAAATAGAGTCGCCTAAACATATTGGTGTCACATATGGATATACATGTACTCCAAAGATTACAAGTAAGTATTATGCATGAGATCATATCCACGCAGATGAAGAAGAGAGATAATTGATCAAGGTGACAGATGAAAATATAGAAACACAACGAAAATATACAACTGCTCTGCAAGAAAAGAGGGAAGTTGAAGAAAAAGTGGAAGGAGCAATGAAGGCAAGAAATGAGGCTAGGGAAAGGGTTGAGAAATCCTTGAAAGAGAAGGATCAAGCTGAGAAAATGGCACAGAAGACACAAGTGGTCATCCAAAAGTTGTATAAGGAAATTCCAGAAGTCCCATTAGTAGTGGAGGCCACCAAGGAAGAATAGGTCTCCAAGATAAGTGAAGTCATCAAAAGCTTCCGCACAAGGATTGAGGACTTGCAATTACACATAGAGCCAGGAACATTGCCAGAAAAAACAACAGGAAAATAAAGAACAATGATGACAGTAGTAGAAAATATCAAGAAGATGGAGGGGGAATGTGCAAATATATGCGAGGAAAGTGCATAGATCTAGACTAAACTAGTGGAGGATCCATAAATGAAGGTCATGGAAACCAGATTGAGGGATGCACATGAAAAGGTGCAGAAGGCTTCAGAGAGCATCAACACCCTCCCACCTGTTGAACGAATGATGGCCATTTTGGAACAAAGTCAGTCCTATGATGAAATCAAAAATTTAAGTGACCATCAAAATATCCTTCAATAGTGATTAGGCCCGCTACAAGATAAATCACTAAGGGTGATAGGAGAGATGGAAATTATATAGAGAAAAGTGAAGCAAGAAGTGCATGACATAGAAGAGAATCTCACGACCCTAACTGTGTAGCATGTAGAGGATATTTTGGGAATAGAGGCAGAAATAATAAAGGATGTTTCAAAAACAAAGGACGTCTCCCAAAATTTCATAGAAGCATGGAGGAGCACACAACAAGCCTAAGTGGCTCAGGAGGAGCCATAGGTAAGTGTTGGGAGCATGTTGGTGATGCCTTTCAGATAGAGATTTCATGAAAATCCTAAGTATGGAGGATATGCATAAAAGATCAAGAAATAAGACAAGGCAGGAGCAAAGTGCACAGTAAAGGAACATCCAAGCTTGGGAGTGCTCAATAGGGGCACATGCAGGAGTGCAGTGCACATTAAGAATACACTTAGAATAGAATAAAGAAGATAATAAAGCAAGAGAAGAACACGGGAGAAAAGGAAGGATAGTAGTTCGACATGCCAAATGAAAAAATAATTGAAAAAACAAGAAGAATAGTAGTCGACAGTGAAAAAGAAGCATGTAGACATAAAAGCAGGAAAATAAATCCTGAACAACAATTGAACATGAGTTATCATGAGTCAGAATGAGTTTTAATTGGGTTTTTGGGATAAGCAAAGTAGGGTTTTGAGCCCTATAATTGATGTATAAATATGAAATGGGTTGGGCATATTAGAGGTTCTATCAAAGGCGTCTCAGGTATGTTATGTTTTGTGTTTAGAGATTGTTGTGAGGAGAGTGAGAGAATAGACAAAGAATGAAAGGGTCTATGTTTGAATGTTAGGGAGAAGTTGTAGGGATAAATACTTGCACTTTCAAGTGGCTAGGCAAGATGGAGAGAGAGATAGCATGTGTAATATCACTCGACCAAACCCAAATGTAAATATAATCCAAGTATATTTAAGCTAGTGAGTTGTTTAGACATCATTTTTGTAATACACCTTTCATGGCATGGTACACGCATATACTGCGCAGTAACGAGATGCAATGTACACATTTATGAATACCACATGTAGTAACTAAGGTATGCACAACCTTAAAGACAGAGGATACGGCACGCAATAACTAAGTGCGTGCAATATTAAGGTCAGTGAACCTTTGTGTATATAATATGCATTATAGGTTGGTGAGCCAGTATTATAAGCCAGAATGCTTATGTCTTGGACTTAGGCCAACGCGCCTAGATGTCAAGGGCCAATGCGTATACTTTGTACTTAACTCATGATTAATATAAAATACATCACTGCGTGCAGACCGACCATGATAAAAGAGATGGGGGACTGAACTTCACCAGTTAGGGAAAGGGAGGGCCAAAAGTCAAGGAATATTATATTAATATTTCCCAAAACATAAAGTATGGATAATTTTATCCTAAGTCCCAAAGTTGGGGACAAGTGGATAAAAGTAACTTCCGATATGAAAAGTGTCAAGTTGGGGACATGCATTCATATCGTGGGGCAACTTAGTTGAGGGCCTCACTCTCTTGGGGGGGGAGCTTACGAACAGAATGGGGGGAAAGGGAAAGAAAACCTTCAGGCGGACCATCGTTTGACAGAGAGTTCACAATGATCCCAAAAACACACTCAATTATCCAATCAATGACTCCATGACCATTTTGACTCATACATTCCGTTATCCTTGAGACAGTCGTTCCAACTTTATGAAACCTATTTCCCCATCCCCTTTGGTTGGTGTACCTGGTTAGCTTGGAGCGGGATTGAAGAAGCTTGGAGAGAATTGTTGGGGATTGATTTTCGTTGGTGCTAAACTATAGCTACAACGCTCTAAGACTTCCGGTCTGACCTATTGTTGAAGCCCTAGAAGGGAAGTGGGGCAGCCAAGGGACTATTGAGCAAAGAAGGGGCACACTTCCTTGGGTGGGACAGGCATGTGGGGAATGAGAGGTTGTAGGCTGTTAGTTGAGTGAGGACCTGAGAAAAAGTCTTTCCTGTTGTCCATGAGCCTTAGCCTAGATAGGAATCCCTTTACCCTGGGTGGAGTTCAGTCCCAGCTCGGGGGTGATTCACTGTTGAGAGTGATGAACAATGTAATCTATGGCTGGGAATTTCGTGGACGGTCTGTAAGAAATTGGTGACAGTCTTTCTAAGATAAGTACCAATTTTATGAAATATGGATATGTTGTTTGTTATTTACATGCCCATGTTACGATTTTATCATATATGTGACTATGAATGCTTGTGTGCTCATGGGTAATTTTCTGTAAATGATGCATATCGATAATTACTATTATTTTAATATAAAAGTCGTATGTTACAGAAAGTAATTGTTGTGTATGTTTAGATTTAAATCTTCCACGAGCGTGTTGTATGTATGTGTTTTAGTTGCATGCAGTCTAAAGAGTAAATTTAGATGGCATTGCTTAGTTGACTACTGGGTATGCTACTGTATGTTCTGCAGTATGGGAATGAAAGTGTTCCCTAGAGTAGCATGTTCCCAGCCTTATGGC
This sequence comes from Picea glauca, assembly GCA_000966675.3. Lineage (NCBI taxonomy): Eukaryota > Viridiplantae > Streptophyta > Pinopsida > Pinales > Pinaceae > Picea > Picea glauca. The sequence goes on from JZKD02S1156845.1 coordinate 1,485,047, forward strand.
TAGGAATGTTACTAACTGGCATCAGAGCATGAGTGGTTGCTATGGAGTGGCATACCCCAGCCTCAGGATGGTCGAGGGGATAATTAGAGTATGTTATCAGAGCCTCAGTTCAACACTGAGCTTGGATGGACCAGATGGGTGCAATCGAAGTGAATATTCATAGAAAAGTAACTTTGAAGTGACCAGAATTAGAATCATAAAATGTCCTTGGAAAAGGTTGGCGTACTAGCACGGGTGGTAAATTTGGTACCGCACGGGAAACCGTGGCGTGCTAGTGTGCGCGGTAAATTGTAGCACCACGTGGAAGATTATTATGTCTAGATGCATGCGCTGAAATTATCCTTGTGTGGTAAGCACACACATAATAAGGTTCACATGGGGTGCGTAATTATTTCTTAACGCAGAGGAGTTTTGTTGGTATGCACATAAGTATGAGTATAAGTTGTTTCACAACAGTGTATTCAGTAGTATGCACAGATATTTGGGCACGAAGGAGTATGTTAAACTTGAAATGGTGCATGCATAGGATGAAAATGCATGTGGAATATTGGTGCATAGTAGATATTGGCGCATAACACCATAATAGTGCACGTAAGTAGTCAGTATGACGAAGAAGAAACGTGTAGTAGATTTAGGTGCACGGAGAAGCGTTTACGTTGTAATATTGCTATGTATGATAATATAAATGAACAGGACAAGTTAATGCATGCGAAGTTACTTGGAAGGTGAGGAGTATGAGTTTAAATTGCATAATAATAAAAGAAACATAAACGCATAACCACATTGAAGCATTAGTTAAAAAGAATTTTGAATTTTAATTTCTTCTGATTTATACAGATAAAAATAAAATATAAGATTACGAGAAAAATTTATTATAAAAGAAAACAAGGGTCATAACATCACCAGATAGAAATTGTAATAAAATAGTCTAAAATCCATTTCTGTATTTATATAATCATATTAATCACAAAATTACAAAAGGGTGATGACAACAGTTAGCCTGTTGTAAAAAAAAAAAAAAAGGGGTCCTTGAAGAACAAGCCTATCATCTCTTGTACTCTTTAAATCTACTACTGGCTGTTCAAAATTCACTGAGACATTCTTATCTTAGTTGAAGACTAACTTCAACTTAGCAATCTCCACCTTTAAACAGGAGTCTAACCAGACCGGTTGATTTTGTCCAACACTTTCGACCGCTTCAACCGTAGATTCCTCCTTCTTATGCCGCTTACTCCTTTTCTTCTTAGCGGCTGGCCTGTTGATGACTAAATCCTTTATAATTGGATTCAATCTAACCTCCAATCGCGAGTCTATAACTGGATCTATGTGGAACTTATTTGCTAAAATGTGCGTGAGGACCCTTTCCTCCTTATTCGCAGGAAATCCTAGCATGTTGCTCGAATAACCAGTCTCAATTGACTTATCTTTGTCCATGTATCTCAGGTTGGGAATAATGAAATGCATATTTACAAAGAGCAAGAAGTTGAGTACCTGAATATTACTACGGTTATGGATACACATATATCTTCATACTTGGGGAGTGGTAATTATAGAACTCCATTTATGAAGCGCAGACAGATTACGTACAAAGGGCGTTGGGTTGTCATGATCGACCAATCCATTTTGAATGATTACCTCTTGAGTTCATTACATGGCGGCATTCAGCTGACATCACATGGCTGTGAAGTACTGAACGGATGGAGCAAGGTGATCTGACTAGTCGTCGCCCGCTCCATGAGTGGTGGATTTGACATGATTGAGACACATAACATTGTGTCCTGGCAAAAGTGGTTTCGACAAAACCACCTTCTTGCACAAGTGTATCTCAGAAGGAACTAGACGTTAGTGTTCTTGAGACTTGGGTCTTATCTAGAATTGTCGTGGTGATAACACCAGGAAACTGGGAGTGATAATGTTGATGTGTATGTTGAATTGAAATGGTGCATATTCTCATGAATTGTTGATTTGTTAATCTGATTAGTTTCGATGGCTACACATTTTGTAGAATTAACAACAATTCGATCAGGATAGACCAGTGAAAATTCCATAGAAATGGAAGAGGCACGAGAGAATTATAGTCATCCAAAGAAGAGAAGAGGGATGGATGTCCATTTGGGCATGGAAGGAACAAACTCCAACAGACATGGAGAAGAAAGGAATGAAGATATGAATATGTCTGAGACCATTAAGAATTTGTAGAAGGATGTCCAAATCCATAAATATGATAATGAAAGGATTACGAAAGCCAAAGAGAAGCAGGATGACTTCAACATGAAGCTATTAGAAGGTTTGAACATAATAGAGAAGAAATTGGCTAAGGAGAGTGACTCAAGTAGATCTGAGAGTCACAAATCTTCAGAGGAGAAGAGAGAAGTAAAAAGTGTTAGTAGACATCACCATCATCCCCATAGGCATTCCCATAAGAGGGTAGGCAACACCTCAAGTATATCCCCTATCAGAAGGTATAAGAGATCTGGGGTGGATGAGCTGCGAGGAGAAATGAACAAAATCAAACCTCCTACATTTGATGGTGAGCACAAGAAGGATGAAGATGTTGAAACATGGTTGCTAGGCATGAGGAATTATTTTCGATTGCATAATTATTCTTCTTATGCTGAAGGTAGAATCACTATCTATCAACTCAAAGGAAAGGCCTCCAAGTGGTGGGATCAACTTGTTCAAGTACAACACATTGTAGAGAAAAGTGTTACTTGGAGAGAATTCAAGAAGTATTTTGAGAAGAAGTACTTGACCAAGAGATACTATGACAAGAAAATGAAAGCGTTATTTGAACTCCATCTTGGAAGTATGACCATTGATGAATATGAGAGAAGGTTTCTAGAACTAATGAAGTATGTCTCTTTCATTAAGGATGAAACAATCAAGATTCAATGGTACTTAAGTGGATTGCCATCGTTCATCAGTGAAAAAATACAGTATGATGATCCGAATACATTAGAAGAGACCATAAGAAGAGCTAAATGCTTATATGACCAGCTGAAAGCAATGCTAGTTTTCCAAAAGGCTTGGGAAGAAAATAAGAAATTCATGATGGATCAGAGGAAGAAGGGAGCTAAGCCACCATTATTCAGAAATAATCTGCAATGGCAGCAAACGTATAAGGAAACTAGAGTGATTGACATAGGGAGTCAAGGGCCAAGACAACCACCTATGCAATGTTGGGGTTGTAAAGGATACCATAGGTTCAGAGATTGTCCTCATAGAGGCTAAAAAGGTAGGATTGTTCATAATGTACAACAAGCTGAGATAGTAGAGGACATGGTCAGAAATGTGCCAAGGATTTATGCATCCCTGGACAACAAGAAAGCGGAGTATCAATCCCACATGATTGAAGTGGAAGGTATGATCAACAACCAAACCCTTGCTATTTTAATTGATTCAGGAGCTAGCCATAGTTATATAGACCCTAAGATGGTGGAAAGTTTGCAATTACAAAGAAGCAAGCATGGGAAATCCTATTTGGTGCAACTAGCTACAGGAGCTAGGAGAAAAGTTAATGAGATGGTTAAGTCTTGCCTCATAGACATGAATGGACTAAATACCAGGGCAGATTTGAACATCTTACCCTTAGGTTCCTATGGTTGTTTAATTGGGATGGATTGGTTGGACCTACATCATGCTCTATTGGATTGTCATAATAAATCATTCACTTGCTTGGATGAAGAAGGGAACCAAAGGAAAGTGCAGGGAATTCCCAGGGTAGTATCCGTTAGATAAATTTCATCATTACAACTGAAGAAATGTTATAGAAGAGGATGTCAAATATTTGCAGCTCAGATGGAGGAGACACCTAAAGACAAGGTGCCAAATTTGGAGGATTATACAGTCCTGAAAGAGTTTGAAGATGTATTCAAAGAAGTACCAGGACTACCCCCAATGAGAGACATTGATTTCTCTATAGATTTGATGCCTGGAGCAGCGCCAGTATCAAAGACTCCTTATAGGATGAGTACACCAGAATTGAAGGAGTTGCAAATGCAGCTTGAAGAAATTCTGAAGAAGGGGTATATATGCCTAAGTGTATCACCTTGGGGTGCCCCAGTCTTGTTTGCAAAAAAGAAAGATGGAACGTTAAGATTGTGCATTGAATTCAGACAATTGAATAAAGTGGTTGTTAAGAACAAATATCCTCTACCAAGGATTGATGATCTCTTTGATCAATTGAAGGATGCAAGGATATTTTCAATGATAGATCTCAGATCAAGATACCATCAGGTAAGAATTAAAGAAGAAGATATTAGCAAGACCACCTTCAGGACAAGGTATGGTCATTATGAGTTCACAGTGGTACCATTTGGATTGTCAAATGCACCAACTATTTTCATGTGCTTAATGAATGGTGTTTTCCGAGAGTATTTGGACAAGTTTGTAATTGTCTTTTTTGATGACATTATTATATATTACAAGTCAGAGGAAGAGCATGAACATCATTTGAGGATGGTGTTGCAAGTATTAATGGAACATCAGTTGTATGCAAAATTGAGTAAGTGCTCATTTTATCAGAAACAAATTCATTACTTGGGGCATATCATCTCAAAAGATGGGATAGCAGTGGACCCTGAGAAGGTAGATTCCATTAGAGAATGGTCAACACCAAAAAATGTGACAGAGGTCAGATCTTTCATGGACCTTGCAGGCTGCTACAGGAGAGTCATTGGAGGATTCTCTAAGATAGCACACCCAATCACTTCCTTGCAAAGGAAAGGTATGAAGTTTCAGTGGATGATAGACTGTGAAAGGAGTTTCCAACATTTTAAACAATTATTGACAAGTTCTCCAATACTAAGGATCACAAACCCAAATGAGGATTTCATTGTATGCACAGATGCATGTAATGAAGGACTAGGTGGAGTCCTCAGTCAAGATGGATTTGTGAAATGTTATGAATCAAGGAAGTTGAAGGAGCATGAAAGAAACTATGCCACTCATGATTTGGAGTTGGTAGCCATAGTGCATGCCTTGAGGAAATGGAGACACTACCTCATTGGAAAGAGATTTGAATTAAGAATAGACCACAATGGTTTGAAATATTTATTTGACCAGCCAAATATAAATTCTAGACAAGGGAGATGGTTAGAATTTCTAAGCGAATATAACTTTGATATAAAGCATATCAAAGGGAAAGAAAATAAAGTGGTCGATGCACTCAGCAGGAGGGTGCATGAGCTTCATGCTACAACCATCAGCATGTATCAGACTGATGTTAAAAGAAAATTTCTGAAGGCTGCAAATACAGATCTGCAGTACATAGAATTGATAGCAAAACTACAACAAGGTAAGACACCACAAAACATGGATATTTATAAGTTCGCAGTAGATGCAATACCACTCCACAAGAACAAAATTTTTATACCAAATGTCCATGACTTGAAATGTATACTTTTGCATGAGATGCATAATGGTCGATATCAGAAAATTGTAACAACAATCAAGAGACAATACTTTTGGCCAAGTATGAAGAGAGAAATTGCAGAATACATCTCTAGGTGTATGGAATGATAGAAAGTTAAAACAGAGCATAGGCACCCAACAGGATTGCTACAACCTTTGCCCATTCCTGAATGGAAGTGGGAAGTGGTGACAATGGATTTTATTATGAGATTGCCTAGTACATGCAAGCTACATGATTTGATTATGGTAGTGGTGGACAAGCTTACAAAAGCTGACCATTTTATTCCACTAAAAAATACTCACAAAGAAGAAGATGTTGTTGATATTTTCATGAAGGAAGTAGCACGATTGCACGGAATTCCTAAAATGATTGTGTCTGACAGAGATCCGAAATTCACCTTGAATTTCTGGAAAGGATTGTTCAAAGGATTCAGAACGAATCTGAACTTTATTACATCTTACCATCCTGAGTCTGATGGAAAGATAGAAAGAGTGAATAGGGTGATAGAAGATATGTTGAGAATGTATGTGATGGACAAACCATCAAAATGGGAAGACTACTTACATGTAGTAGAATTCACTTATAATAATGGGTATCAGGCATCATTGAAAATGATCCCATTTGAATCACTTTACGATAGAAGGTGCAATACTCTAGTAAGATGGGATAACCCCACTGATAAAACAATAGTCGGTCTAGATTTTCTCAAGGAGATGGAGGACCAAATGTTAAAAATTAAGCAGAATTTGAAAGCTACCCAAGACAGATAGAAAATTTATGTTGTTAAAAATAGAATCCACAGAGAATTCAAACTGGGTGATCATGTTTTCCTGAAAGTGAAAGCTAACAAAAGCTCCCTGAAGCTGGGAAGCTGTGCCAAGTTAGTAGCCATAGTTTGTGGACCATTTGAAATCCTAGAGAGGATTGTTCCATATGCTTATATGATTGCATTGCCTGCATCTATTTCTATTCATAATGTCTTCCATGTATCATTGCTAAATAAATATATACCCGATGCTAATCATATTATTGATTGGAATGTTATTCATGTGGAGCAAGAAGGTGCTTTCCAAGTGCATCCGATGTGCATCCTGGATTGAAAAATCAAACAACTCCAGAATCAATCCATAGGGCTTGTAAAGGTCCAATGGACCTGGTATGGACCTAAAGACGCTATTTGGGAGCATGAGGATGCAATGTAGATAGAATACCCACATCTTTTTGAAGAATTTTGACAATTTTGTTGTATATGGGTACATGATGCACTGAGGACAGTGCATAAATAAAGGGAGGGGATTGTAATATCCCTCAGCCGAACCCAAATGTAAATATAATGCAAGTATATTTAAGCTAGTGAGTTGTTTAGACAACATTTTTGTAATACACCTTTCATGGCATGGTGTGCGCATACACTGCGTAGTAAAGGGATGTAATGTACACATTTTTGAATATCGTCCGCAGTAACTAAGTTGCACGCAACCTTAAAAATAAAGGATACAACATGCAGTAACTAAGTGCATGCAATATTAAGGTCAACAAACCTTTGTGTATATAATATGCATTATAGGGTGGTGAGGCAGTATTATAAGTTGGAATGCTTATGTCTTGGACTTAGGCTAGCGTGCCTAGATGTCAAGGGCCAATGTGCATACTTTGTTCTTGACTCATGATTAATAGAAAATACATCACTGTGCCCAGTCCGACCACGATAAAATAGATGGGGGACTAAACTTCACCAGTTAGGGAAAGGGAGGGCCAAAAGTCAAGGAATATTATATTAATATTTCCCAAAACATAAAGTATGGATAATTTTATCCTAAGTCCCAAAGTTGGGGACAAGTGGACAAAAGTAACTTCTGATATGACAAGTGTCAAGTTGGGGACATGCATTTATATTGTGGGGAAACTTAGTTGAGGGCCTCACTCTCTTGGGGGGGGAGCTTATGAATAGAAGGGGGGGGAAGGGAAAGAAAACCATTAGGCAGACCATCGTTTGACAGAGAGTTCACAGTGATCCCAAACACACACTCAGTTATCCAGTCAATGACTCCATGACCATTTTTACTCATACATTCTGTTATCCTTGAGATAGCCATTCCACCTTTCCGAAACCTATTTCCCTGTACCTTTTGGTTGGTGTACTTGGTTAGCTTGGAGCGGGATTGAAGAATCAGGTTGTCAGGCCCGTGAGCAGTTCTCTAAGCGAGAGAATTACTGGGGATTGATTTTTGTTGGTGCTAAACTATAGCTACAATGCTCTAAGAATTCTGGTCTGGCCTGTTGCTAAATCCCTGGAAGGGAAGTGGGACAGCCAAGGGACTATTGAGTAGAGAAGAGGCACACTTCCTTGGGTGGGACAGGCATGTGGGGAATGAGAGGCTATGGGTTGTTAGTTGAGTGAGCACCTGAGATAGAATCTTTCCTGTTGTCCATGATCCTTAGCCTAGATGGAAATCCCTTTACCCTAGGTTGAATTCAGTCCCATCTCGAGGATGATTGACTTTTGAGAGTGATGAACAGTGTAATCTATGGCTGGGAGGTTTGTGGATGGTTTGTAAGTAGTTGGTGACAGTCTTTCTAAGATAACGACCAATTTTATGAAATATGGATATGTTGTTTGTTATTTACATGCCCATGTTACGATTTTATCATATATGTGACTATGAATGCTTGTGTTCTCATGGTTAATTTCCCGTAAATGATGCATATCGGTAATTACTGTTATTTTAATATAAAATTCATATGTTACAGAAAGTAATTGTTCTGTATGTTTAGATGTAAAGCTTCTGCGAGTGTGTTGTATGTATATGTTTTAGTTGCATGTAGTCTAAAGAGTAAATTTAGGTGGCATTCCTTAGTTGACTACAGGGTATGCTACTATATGTTCCATAGTATGGGAACGAAAGTGTTCCCTAGAGTAGCATGTTCTTGGCCTTATGGCTGGGAATGTTACCGACTGGCGTCAGAGAATGAGTGGTTTCTCTGGAGTGGCGTACCCCAGCCTCAGGATGGTCGGGGGGATCGTTACAACATGATATACCTATTGCAAGTACAATGCATATCCTTAGACGATTACAACAAGAATAATAAAGAATCCAACCATTTTGGTCATAGCCCAATGTTGGGTGAACCACGTTAACCACTTTGTCTCCTTGTATTTTATGTGATTGATCATGAATATTCTCATATGAATTTTAGAGTAGATTTGTTTTTTATATGATCATTGCAAAATAGTTATGAATGTTACAATAATTGGGTTATGTTGCAATCTGAAGTATAATGGTACTATTTAAGTGAGTTCAATAAGTAACCAAGGAAGAAAAAATACAATATAATGCACACAGACCTAATAAGTAAGAATGAATAAGATAATTGCCTCACATTCCCTTAACCTATTTTTCCATGACTCAATCAATTATTTCCTATTCCATATAGTCATGGTTGAGATCTATAAGTGTTAGTTTCTATGCCACTTTGATGTGTCTAGTAGTGGTGGAAAATATGGATGAGGGAGGTCCACATTGAATACTGGGTGAAATCCAAGGAAGGGGGAAATACTTAACCCAAAATAATTGTCATCCAAATCCTTTTTGCTGGTGTAAGGACCATAGTGAAGTGGACACAACTTTTGATGGGGGCATGTAAGGTGTTTTTTATACAAATGTAACCAAACCTTATCTCCCACTTGGAACTTATGTGGATCTCAGTGTTGATCATGACACTGTTTGTATTTAGCATTGGATTTTTGTAAAATATATTGGACCTATTGGTGGATTTATTGGATTCATTCAATCAATTTGGTGGCTTTATCTATATCATATTGAGCATGGGAAGATTCATGCTATGTGGATGCAAGGGGTAGTGCTACATCAATGTGGACCAATGGTTGAAATCCCGGGTCCACCTGGAAAGGGCAGTGGTTGGTCAAGCTATGGAGGGATCTAATTTAGTTGTGTTAAACATAAGGAAGGCTCTCATCCCATGTGCATGGATGCTTGGAGTTGTGCATGAAAAATATATGCATGATCATCCTATTGATGACCTCTTCCTGCCCATCAATTTGGGAGTGGAAGTTAGTGTATTTGGTGATCTTGGTGTCCAGTAGTGACCAAAGGTTCAAACATAATGTAATTAAGAACCTTTTGTCCTGATCTGATATGATGGCCTATGGTAGTCCAAAGTGTACCCACACTCACTCAAAGAAGATCTTGGAAGTGGCCTTGGCTGTGATAGTCTTCTTGCAAGCTGTCAAAATGGCCATATTAGAGAATCAATGAAAAAACATGAATACACAATCATTTCCATGCTTGGTTGAGGGGAGACCTGACATGTAGTCCAATGATATGGATCACTAGGGACTATTGAGAGTAGGAAGAGGGGTGTATAGTACATGTTGTTTAATGGATGGGTTAGCAATGGAAATGTGGACCTCCTTCGTCCATATTTTCCACCACTACTAGACACATCAGAAGTGGCATAGAAACTAACACTTATAGAGATCAACCATGACTATATGGAATAGGAAATAATTGATTGAATCATGGAAAAATAGGTTAAGGGAACCAACCAATAGAATATCCAACACTATCGGGTTGTCAAAGTAGGGTGTTAGGGACCTAACCCCTCATGTAGGTATAATAATTTATTTCCATGTAATAAAGGTCAATATTAATAAGGCCTAATAATAAGGAAAAATAAGTCCAATGTAGGAAGACCTAATAGAAGCTTCCACTTCTAGAAGGATCTTCCTCTAGATGGTTCTTTTGATAGACATATTTATTATAAATAGGATTCAAGGGTATGAGAACTTTTTCCTTGGATATTATTGTAATAGAGATTTTCTCTGCTAGAGGTTTCCCTCTCGAAGAGGCAAGTGAACATTGCTCCCGGTAATCAAAGTGTTATTTCTGGTGTTATTTTGTTATCATTTTGGTATTATCGTAGTGTTGTTCTGGTTATATTGTTGTTCATCTACCATTTCTAGCTATTTATTTCTGTTCTGTATACTTTTTATATATGGAATATTACAAGTGGTATCAGAGCGAGGTTCCTCGGTAGAAAATTGTGGGTTAATTTTTTTTCAGGGTAAAGATGTATTCTAGAACCTTTAAGATACAAAGATCTATCATTATGCACGTAAACCCATGGTCATGGATTCATACACATAGGAAATACAAGTGGTACTTAAGAGCACATATGTTGGCCACCCTTGTAATCCCTATTGGTACCCCTTCAAGTGGTAGTGCATCAGATAGCATTTGTATATGGATCATCCTAGATCTCCTAAATCCCTCCATATATAAATCGATCGGTATCCTGACTACTATAGTTCCATCGATAATAAGAATCGACAAGATACTCTCTAGTACCTGGGTAGTCGGGTAGTACAACTAAGGATATGGTCTAGCCTCCTTAGTTGGTGCCCTAAGATATTGGGTCGAGTAATATTGTTGGACCCTGTACGTATATCAGAGAGCTATAGCACAGGGAAAACCCTTGTCTATATAACCCTTGAATACCTAAACCTTGGGACTGAAATGAAAACATAATAGATAAGATCTATTGTGGTGCAATTGTGTTTCCTGCATTCGAGTTGCGAAATTACTACACATTTCTTCCTGTTAAGCATTTGGACATTTCATCACTACGATATTCTTCATATCGGAGTATAAATCTGCAGGATCCTATTGGCACCATTATTTGATACCTATTCTGTTGTTTTTCTCTCTTTGTATTGATCGCATTCATACCTATCATTTTTCAGAAAAAAATAAATTGTGGACCCAACCTCCTTCCAACACCCTTATTTGGTATTTACCCCATTGGATTCACCTCGTCCCCCTGATAGTTGTGATACACTTCACCCATAACCCATTTTTTGTGTGGTCCCACATGCCCCTTTTCATGTTCCCTAGTCATCATGGGCCATACCCGTAGCCAAGACTTGCAATCTTGCTTCAATAACTTACACTCTAATTTCACATAAACCCAACAAGAAGTATGACAGATCAATGCCAATATTCTCTCCATCAATCAAAAAATGCATTCCTCCATTGTGGCTTCAATTGCTAACTCAATTAAGGAAATCATAAAAGAGGTAAAACAAGTCATTACTACCCAACTTGAATCTGTCACTATGACGATCTGTGCTAAGTTGCATATCCTTGCAGATATTCCCTTATCTAACCCACCTTTGCATACTGAAGGTGAAACTTCCTCTCATTCCCAAAATTTTCAACCCCGTCACTTTCATCATGACCTATGCCTTTCGCGTGTGGATGTGACCAAATTTGATGGCTCAAATCCCATTGGCTAGGTAACTCAAATGGAACATTATTTCTCTTTGTATGGCATTACATATGATTTGGAAAAACTCGGGTATGGTGTTGTCCATCTAGATCAAGAACGTTGGAAATGGTGGCAATGGAGAAAAAATGCCCACCAAGGGTATGTGGCTTGGACACACTTTGTGCAAGATATTTATGAATGCTTTGACACTGACACCAACCATTTAGGCCATTTGATAAAGTTGAAACAATTTGACACAATGGAAGACTTTATAGCTTCTTTCGAGCGACTGGATTTTCATATTGAGGGCATGTTTGATGATTTTTTCCGAGAATGTTTTATCAATGGCCTCAAAGATGAGATTTGTGTTCATGTCCTCATGGCTCGGCCTCAAAGTTGGGTGGATGCTACTAAAAGAGATAAGGAATCACAATAGGTGTTCTCTTCTCAAAACAACAAACCCTCATTTATTCCTCTCACTAAACCAATAACTCCCACTCCTCCTTCTACTCCACTCAAGATCTAGAAATTGACCAGGGACGAAATGGTTGAGTGCCAACTCAAAGGCCTTTGTTATAATTGTGATGAAAAATATTTTCTGGGACACAAGTGTAAGGAACAAAATATTTTTATGGCCATCTCACAAAATTTTTCAGAATAGGATGTTGAGGCTCCCCTTTTGTCTGTGTCACCTGAACCCATAGACATAACCCCTCTCTCGGACCCTCCTGAAGTAGAACCGGTCATCTCCCTAAATGATCTCACTGGCTTCTATGCTCCCAAAAACCCTCAAGCTAATTGGTTACATCAAGCATAGGAAGGTCATCATTCTTGTTGATATTGGAAGCACCCATAATTTTATTCATCGTCGCATTGCCCAAGAAACTAATTTCTATATATGTACAGTCAATCATTTCCAAATAATGATTGCCAATGGTGGTTCCATGAAATGTGGAGGGTGTTATGAAAATGTGTGTCTCCAAATTGGTGATTACCATCTGAAATCTCATATGTTTTCTATCAACATGGGTGGTTGTGACATTGTGTTGGGTGCATAATGGGTAAGGAATTTGGGTCCCATTCTCATATATTTTAAGGAATTAACCATGAAATTTGACCAAGAGGGAAAAAAATATAAGTTCCAAGGAATCACTACCAGTTCCCCGAAGATCATTAGTTCCCATCGCATGGAAAATATGCTAAGAAAAGGTCATTATGGAATTATTTCCCAAATCCATGCCATCCAAGCCACTGAAACACCCTCTGTGTCGCAGGACCTCCAATCCATCCTCTTTAAACATCAAATGGTTTTTTCCACTCTCTAGGGACTCCCTCTTTCTTGTGGTGTTCATGATCATTCCATTCCCCTTGTCCTAGGAAGCCTTCCTCCCAATATTTTTCCCTATCGTCACCCCTTTTCCCAAAAAAATGAAATTGAGAAAATGATTCAAGAACTGCTCAACGCAGGTGTTATCCGCCCTAGTATGATCCCCTACTCTTCTCTTGTGGTCATGGTCCTTAAGAAATAAGGTTCTTGATGCATGTTTCCTAACTTTCTCTCCCTCAACAAACTCACCATTAAAGAAAAATTTCCCATTCATGTCATTGATGACCTCTTGGATGAATTCAGTGGCATCCAGTTCTTTACTAAACTTGATCTTCATTTAGGATACCACCAGTTCCATATGAAAGAGGTAGATACTCCTAAGACTGCCTTTAGAACTCATGAGGGCCACTATGAGTTTTTGGTCATGCCCTTTGGCTTGTGTAATGCTCCATCCACTTTCCAAAGCCTCATGAATCATGTCTTTCGTCCTTTTCTCCATAATTTTTTGTTAGTTTTATTTGATGATATCCTCATCTATAGAAAAACCTGGACTGCCTATCTTTCTCATGTGGATCGAGTTATTCAACTATTCTCTCAGCACCAACTTTTTCTCAAATAATTTAAATGCCCTTTTGGTTCCTATGAAGTAGAGTACTTGGGTCATGTTCTTGGTAAGGACGACGTCAGGGTGGATCCTAAAAATATTGAAGCTATGCAAGATTGGCCTCACCCAAAGAATCTCAAAATATTGTGGGGATTTCTTTGTTTAACAGGTTATTATCACAAGTTTGTTAATAATTATGCAAAGATTGTGGCACCTCTCACTGAACTCCTTCAAAATAATTCTTTCACTTTGACTCCAGTAGTTGCTTAGGATTTTCAAACCTTGAATATGGCCATGTGCACCACTCCAGTCCTTGCCCTTCCTATTTTCACAAAGGCCTTTTTCTTGGAATGTGATGCTTCTAGGAAAGGAATTGGCATTGTCCTTATGCAAGAGGGTCGACCTTTGGCCTTTACTACCAAACAAATGTCCAAGAGAAATTTGGAAAATCAATCTATGAAAAGTAAATGTTGGCTATTTTGCATGTCGTGGATCTTTGGCAACCTTATCTATTGGGGAAACGCTTCCAAATTAAGATAGATCATCAAAGCCTCAAGTATTTTCTGGAACAATGCCTTTCCTCCCCTGAGAAACAAAAATGGGTGACTAAGCTCCTTGGATATGATTATGAGATCATTTACAAAAAAGGCAAAGAAAATGTGGTTGTTGATGCACTTTCTAGAAAATATGAAGATGAAGGTTCTCTTTTTTCTCTCTCTTTCATTGTACCAAATTGGCTCCAATATGTTTCCCAGGAATGGATACACGATCCTAGAAGTTTGCATCCGATACAAAAATTGCAGTCCAATTCTCCAGTTTCCCTAGGGTACTCTTGGCTCAATGATGAACTTCAATACAAAGGTCGTTTGTTTTTAAGTAAATAGTCAAAACTTAAATCCACGGTGCTTTATGAGCTTCATGCTACACCCACAGTTGGACACTCTGGATTTACCAAAACCTATGACCAGTTCAAACATTCTTTTTTCTAGGAGGGTATGAAACAATACATTCGTAATTTTGTGGTTGAATGTGATGTGTGTCAATGCAACAAGGGTGAAATTGCCAAATCTCCTATCACACTACAATCACTTATGATTCCACCTGCTATTTGGTGGGATATCTCTATGAATTGTATTGTCAGCTTACCTAAATCGGTCAATAAATCAATCATCATGGTGGTAGTTGATTGTCTTTCCAAGTATTCTCATTTATGTTCTCTTCAACACCCATTTACATAATCTATTGTGGCTCAAATTTTCATGGATCAGGTCTTCAAGCTTCATGGCATGCCACATTCTATTGTTTATGGTTGTGACCCAACTTTCACTAGAAATTTTTGGTAATAAATGCTCAAGCTACAAGGAACCCAATTGCATCTCAGCACAACTTATCATCCCCAGACTGATGGTAAAACTAAAGTTGTCAAAAAATGTCTGGAAACATATTTGAGGTGTTTTTCATTGGAAATGAATAATTAGTGGGCTCAATGGTTACCACTAGTTGAATGGTGGTACAACACTTAGAACCATATAGCTACGCGCATGACTCCTTTTGAAGCGGTATATGGAAAAAATCCACCTTCAATCCTCTCATATTTTCTAGGTGTCTTGAAGGTCCAGGCAGTTGACCAATTGCTTACAATTCGAGAAGCTATTATGCGTACCCTTAAAGAGAATTTGGTCATGGAACAGAATCACATGAAACAACAAGCAGATCAAGGTTGCTCTAAATGTCAATTTTCAGAAGGGGATCATGTGTTTATTCAACTGCAACCTTACAAGAAAACTTCACTCAAGGCTGACCATTGTCATAAACTGATGCCCAAATTTTATGGTCCTTATATCATTCTCAAGCATGTGGGACAGGTGGCCTATCAATTATCCTTTCCCAGTCATTCTAAGCTCCATAATGTTTTTCATTTTTCCTGCTTAAAGAAGGTTATTGGAACTAAGTTCAAAAATCAAACCAACCTTCCTGAGTTGGATAAAGAAGGATCCATTTGGATACAACCACAAGAAGTTTTGGACCAGCGTGAGTGTCGACTGTGTCAACAAACTATCAAGGAAGTGTTAGTCTAGTGGAAAGATACAACTCCAGCAGATGCCACTTGGGAACCAGCTACCATTTTGTAGGAAAAGGTTGTTTTTAAGGGGGAGGACATGTTAGGGACCTAACCCCTCATGTGGGTAGAAGAAAATATTTTCATGTAATAAAGGTCAATATTAATAGGGCCTAGCAATAAGGAAGAATAATTCCAATGTAAGAAGATCTAATAGAATCTTTCTCTTCTAGAAGGATCTTCCTCTAGATGGTTCTTTTGATAGACATATTTAGTATAAATAGGAGTTGAGGGTATGAGAACTTTTGTCTTGGATATTATTGTAATAGATATTTTCTCTGCTGGAGGTTTCCCCCTCGAAGAGGCAAGTGAACATTGCTTTCGGTAATCAAAGTGTTATTTCTGGTGTTATTTTGTTATCATTTTAGTATTACCATGGTGTTGTTCTAGTTATATTGTTGTTCATATTCCATTTCTAGTTATTTATTTATGTTTTGCATACTTTTGATATATGGAATATTACACAGGGTAGCTACTACACCAAGGAAAGTGCCTCACCAAGCATCAAGTTTAGTATAATTTTCCCCATTTTATGGGGGCACTCAATGCAATGGAGACCATTTCTTCCTAAGGGGTGAGGAATGATATACATTCACATCGGTGTCCACCCACCTATTCCACTGGCTCAAAATATAGTTTCCACCATGGTATTTTTCTATGGTATTTCCAGGTCCTGAACTTTTGGGGCCATTTTGAGGCCCTAAACAACATTTTTGGCATGGAAATTCCAAATAAATAGCCAAAGGCATTATTGGGCCATTCAAAATGTGTACTCTTAGTCTATAAATTTCCAACGGGCTACCAAGTACCCCAAATGGAGATTGTATGCAAAAGTAATTCCATCAAGAAGTTTACATATCAACTAACCACATCATGGCCCATAAACCTTTTGGATTTTCATATTTTGGGGGTAGAGTTTTGGATGTTTAGGGTTTTCTCATTGATGATTTATGTTAAAATAATTTTTTGGCTTCATTTTCATCATAATCTCAATAATGTGCGTAGTCGTCACATCTCTTCTTAGAGATAAGCTACCACCATTATAGTGAGTTTATTTCACTCTACATTTTTACAATTCATGCATATTTCGTTCATTAATAGAAATTGATTATTACCATATATGTGTTTATGTCATATTTTTGTTTTATTTCATCCCCTCATAAATATGTATCACACGAATCCTCCCATGGCAGAAGAAAAGAGATATGACAGGGTAGGAGATCATATCAAGAAATTTCTTGAGGAATCCCTTGCATGACAGAGGAACGAGATGATGGAAAACTTCACCCAGATCATTTGATGACTTCCAACAATGGGTGAGGCACCTTCAACAAGTATCCATTTTAGAGGTGCGAGACACTTCAAGGTAAAATTTAAATTTGATATCCCTTTATTTGAATACCAAATAGATGTATATGATTTTGGAGAAATGGTTAAATCTGTTAGATGGTTATTACTCTATTCAAAAAATTTCTCACACTGAAAATATCTCCTTCGCACTCCTTAAAGACCTTCCCCATGTCAAAGATTGGTGGGAAATTTACTGGGAGAGACACAAAGAAGATGAGTCTATGAAATTCAGAAGAGGATCCACTTGGGTGGCCTTTGTTGATGCCATCTAGGATTAATTCTACCATGTTGGAAACTATGACAACCAATACACAAGATGGACAAATCTATGTTAGGAGAGAGACTAGACGATGTTGAAGTACTCCAGCAACTTCCATACCTTGGGCTCAAATATGGGTATCAGAGACTCCGAGAAATAATTGGTTTTGAATTACCATAGTGGAATACATAGGTACATCCAAACAGAGATAGATTTCTTGGAAATCTCCAAACTAGGATCCCTCTTATAAATATGCTATCAAAATCAAGAAGAAATTTAAGTGGCGAAATAAGTGGGAGTTTGGGTCTGAAAATACACAACAACATAAGTATGGTAAAGGAGGCCCTAACTCATAGACCAAGGAAAAGAGAAATTAAATCCAACCTGAAGACAACCAGTCTAAGTCATGGGAAAAGAATGGTAATGGAAAGACGAAAAAGGACACTAGAAAGTGGTGTGATTTCCACAAAATCCCCTGGAAAAACACTAGTGAATGCCACTTGAAATAGTCATTATTGGTTGAGCTTAAAGAAAAGGAGTTGGACACTGACTTGAAATCCAATTTAGAATAAGGAAATTGAGGCATTGATGTATAACCCAATGCTACCATCACAACCACAAATATCCAACCAGCTGAATCAAAGTTTGTGATGTTCTTTTAGGATAGCCTTATATTTGGAAGAATCATGTTTTTTATGAGTCACGGCCCCATAATGTCATTTTTACTTTGGGAGGTTAGCCCTACAAGGTACCAGAGGCAATTATGATGTTAGGTACCAGATGTATTATAATAAGAAGAAAACATAAATATTGCATGAAATACCAACGAAGCAACAAATGTAGAGAACCACAACACCAAAAATGATACCTTTATTGATAGGAAGAAATGTTCACTTGCCTCTTCGAGCGGGAAAACTCCAGCAAAGAAACACTCTATTACAATAATTCTCAATAAAATGATTTATCATGCCTCCTACTCCTATTTATACTAATTCTATCTTATAAAGAACATTCTAGCATAAGATCTTTCTAGAAGAAGAAGCTTATATTGAGTCTTCTCACATTAGACTTTTTCAAATTATTAAATAGGCCTTATTAACTAATGTCAGCCTTTGTTACATGGAAACTATATTATTCTACCTACATGATGGGTTAGGGAGGTTAGGTCCCTAACATATGACTAATGCAATTTCATTGATCTCAGAAAAATAGTATTGGAAGGTAATATCTTAGACTACAAAGTGTGTCCTCTTCATATTCCAATCAAAAGATGAATGAAATGTCATTGTGAATGCCACGACCTCTACACAGGATCTCTCTACATAGCAGAAGTAAGTGGACAAGGTTGTAGTGGAATATAGATATATCTTCACTTTTCCTACAGGGGTGCCTCTACACTGTCAGGTCAAACATTCCATTGACTTTATACTTGGTGTTACCTTACCCAATGATCCAATATACAAGAACTCCCTTTTGAATAATGAGTAAATAAAGAATCAAAATCATGGGATCATCCACAAGGGCCACATTTGACTGAGTTCCTTTCCTTGTGGGAGCCCAATTTTGTTGGTACAGAAGAAGCATGGGACATGGAGACCTTGTATTGATTATAGATCCCTCAACAAGATCATTGTCAAGAATTGATACTTGATCCACTGGATTGACAATCTTCTTGATCAAATTAAGAGTTTCAATTTATTTAGTAAGATTGATCTAAATTTCATCTACCACCAAGTTTCGATGGAACAAACTAATGTATTGAAAACATCCTTCAAATATAAATAAGTAAATTTTGAATGGTCGGTCATGCATTTTGGCTTGACTAATTATCCAATGGAATTCATGAGCATGATTGATGATATCTTGTGACCCTTCACAAAAATTGTTTTGGTTGTATATTTGGATGACATCCTCATATTCAGATGGACCTAGGCAGAACATTTGTAGTGCATCCAATAGGTCCTAAGCACCTTGCAAAAGCATAATCTATAAGCCAATTTGGACAAATTCTCATTTGGAATGCAATGATTTCAATACTTGGGATACATCATGGATGAACATGGGTTGCATGTGGAACTAGACAAGATCCAAGTCATCCATAATTGGCCATCCCCAAAGACTATGACAAAGATCCACAGCTTCTTAGGCCTTACCAACTTCTTTTGTACGTTCATGTTGGGATTCTCTCATATCGTTTGGCCCTTAAGTCAAGTGACCAAGGGTGGAGGTAAAGACAAGTTTTCTTGGTATAAATTACAATAGAAAGCATTCTAAGATCTTAAGCATTTCCTCTACTCCGCACTAGTTGTCACACTACCAAAACTGTAATAGTCACTTGATATTGAGACATATGCCTCTGGCTATGCTATCAGTGTAGTCCTCACTCAGTAGGGACATCCAGTGGCCTATCATAGTGAAACACTATCTAATGTTATTTGCAGATATCCCACCTATGAAAAATAGATGTACTTCATCGTGTAGGCCTATCAATAGTGGAAGCATTATATTCTCGGAAAGGAAACAATCATCCACATTGATCATGGGCCTTTGCAGCTCATGCAGATACAAAGAAAGTTACAGAATGACCGCCATTAGAAGTGATCCACATAACTACAACAATTCCACTTGAATATCTAGTACAAGAAGGGAAACACCAACCATATTGAAGACTACCTCATTCAATCCTCGGTTGTGGAACTAACCATAGTTATTAACACTTATGGGAATGATACCTCTAGGTGACCACAATTATACAACAATGACTCTGACTTCGCTTCTACCTATCATACATTGAGCATAGGCAAACCAGTTCCAGAATTTCATCTCCAAGATGGTTTTTTATGCTATATGGGCCACCTCTTTGTTCCTTCAAGAAATCATGTGAAGTTAATTTGGGAATCTCATTGTATTCGGGTGGTAGTGCAATTCGGCATGGATAAAAAATGGTAGTACTGCAAAAGTTTTTTTATTAAACAAATCTTCGACAAGATGTCAGAAAGTATATCATATCATGCACTTCATGTGCCATCACCAAACCCACCATCAAGAGATAGGATTTGTACACCCCTCTACCTACTCTTAATATGCCTTGGGAGTCCATATCCATGGATTACAAGTTCAATCTACCTTCAACCAAGAATGGTAATGGACATGTCTTAGTGGTCGTTGATTAATTCTCTACAATGGAATTTTTGACACCCTGTAAGAAGAGCATCACAGACAAGGTCACTACTAAGATTTTCTTCGATCATGTCTAGGTTTACTTTGGGCTAACAAAGGGTATTATTGTATATCATGATAGTAGCTTCTTGAGTACATTCTGGTCTAATCTATGGTAATTTATGGACACCAATCTCACCAAATCAACTTCCTTCCACCCCAAAACTAATGGAGAAATGGAGGTAGTCAAGAATATGATTGTGCATATCCTAAGAATGATGTACAACTCCAAACATCCCCGCAAATGGCATGAGAGTCTTCATTATGTTTAGCATAGATAAAATTGATCCCTTCATATCTTTATTGGAGACAACCCTTTTCAGGTCTGCTTGGGGTTCCAACCATTGGCCCCAATTGATGTAGATCTTCCCATTGCATCCACATAGGAAGAATTTTCCCACACTCAAACTGAGGCTCATAAGGCAACCATATTTGTTGAATAGATTTAGCACGTATTCCAACAAGTCCATGACATCTTTGCAGAAATCCAATGCCAAGTACAAGCAGTGACATGACCAACAATGGGTTCCACACAAGCTTTAGGTTGGTGATAAGGTATGGTTAAATTTGTAGAAAGAGCGGCATGTAGGACCCCATTCCAAGATTCGCCCACTTTTATATGGGCCTTACACAATCACCAAGGCTTTAGGTGAGAAATATTTTGAAATAAGTATCCCCACATTCCTTGGCCTACATTCAGTCATTAATGTGGAGCTCCTTCACCCATATTTTCCACCTCTACTGGACACCTCAGAGGTAGTTTAGCACTTGGTCCCTACAGAACATGACCGTGACAACATTTAGCAGGCTACAATTTATTAATTCATAGATACACAAATTAAAGGAACCTGCAAATAGAATATACAACTCTATTAGGTCATCAATGCAGAGTACCTTCTTCACTAAGGAAAGTGCCTAATTCAGAGCCAAATTGTGAAAAATGTTCCCAGTTTTTTAGGTCCCAAAATGTTGGGGTTGATTTGAGGCCCTTAAAAACATTTTTTTGGACATTTGAGGGGCTAGGGGTTTCCATAGGCATACCCTGGTCCCAACCAAAAGTTGTGATCCTTTTATAGTTATTTCCAATGATCATGCACCCCAAATGAAGATCACATGCAAAATATGTTCCCCTAGGAAGTTGACATATCAGCGAACCACCTCGAGGCCCGCAATATTTGGTGTCTCATATTCTAGGGTTAGGATTTTGATGTTTATAGTTTTTTCCTCTTTGTTTTTAGCATTCATAACAAAAGTACCTTTTTGGCCTCTTTGTAATCAATTTTTTTGTGAATGAGTGTAGTCGACATATTTTTCTCTTCGAAGATAAGCTGCCACCATTCTAGCTAGCTTGTGTTCTACAATATTCTACTATTTTATTAATTAATAGAAGTTGGGTTTCATTGTACTAATGTACTCTCTATATTTCTATGTTTGTTCCATTTCATTCTTAATATAATCTAGATCAATTTTCCTTTGGATTACCTTTCCAATGGTTATACTTGTACCTCGTTCTGATTTTTGAGTTGAAACTTATGGCCCTATGAAATCAATAGTCTCACCTTGTTTGCCCCTATTTCACTAGTACAATAAATATCCAAGGCTAACCTCTTCCACCAATAGAAGAAAATATGGTGATAACTAGTAAAAATTTTATATTGATTATGGATAGTAATCTTGATTGTCAATACATGGAAACTCTCAAATTTGGGATCTTATTCTCCATCCAATTTCTACATCAATCTAGAATTGGAAACTTTGTCCTTTTTCATTTCCTCCAAACATAGAATTTTTAGCAAAAAATGGCCATCTCCCAAAAAGAGAAAAACTAGCAAAAACTCCCTCAAGTCAAAGTTGTCCAAACTGATGATTAGATAAAATGTCAACTAAATAAAATTTTCTATATTAGTGATATGGGGTCCCTTTACCTCCTCTGGATATTTCAAAAATCCCCAAAAAGTGCCTAAGAATAGTGGATGTTTCCCTGGTTTGACATCTCCAATCCAAACCCTTGAGAATTTTGGAATAATCCTAACTAGGTATCTTCATGCCTAATATTTTAGCTATCTATACAAATTTAACCTTAATATAGGTCCCAATCACTGAGCACAACCTTGATATTCAAAACCCACTAATTTGTGGTTTTCAGAAACTTGAAGTAAAACTAGCCAATGACCCTCACTAGAACTCTTGTATCCCTTGTGACTATGGAAATACACTATAAATTCCACCTGATTCTGAGTTTTTATGCTCCTATTATGGAAAAAACAAGATTTTGTCTCTCAAATTTCTTTTGTAAACTTTTCTATTTTCTCCTTCTCTTCTCCTCTTTTCTTTTTTTCTTTCTCTCCTCTTCTCTCATTCTCTCTCATGTATTGGCAAGTCCTTATATTTATTCTTAGATAACATTATCTCCCATATCGGTGAGTTGCAATATTTTTCCCTCGTTGATACACACTCCTTTATCAATGATCAAAGAGCTTTGTCTCTCATCAATACAATCCATTTGTCAATGATTAAACATATTTTCTCCTTGCTGACATTTTGGTGCCAAAAAATTATTTTCTCCTATGATGTTTCAGTGCTTGGAATTCTTTTCTCCTCTGATATTTTGGCACCCAAAAGAGTTTTCCTCATTGACTTTTTGATGTTGTAATCTCTTTTTCTCATAAATGTTTCAGTGCGAAATCTCCTTTCTTTGTCGTTGTTTTGGTTCAAGATATCGCTTCTTTACTGAAACACTCCTTTATTGGTGGCTCCCAAAAGATATTTCTTCACTGAAATACACTGTATCAAAAACTTCATAGTATCTTTCTTCACTGACACACTCCTTTACCGACAACTTAGGAATATCTTTCTTCGCCAATAGACTCATTTATAGGTAGCTTGAAAAGATATTTCTTGATCGATATGTCACATAGTGAAAGTCATTTCTTCACCAATACACCTTGTATCGGCCACAAAATACTTTCCTTTGTCGACATGCTCTATATTGGCCACCAAAGGACATTTCAACACTTTGTCAATTTTTCCATGTTTTTTAGTTTGAGGCTGATGTAGTTGTTATAGAAAATTCCCAACTTGACTCCTTGGGATAGATTCAACCCTTTAGTGGCCATATCAACCTCTCCAACTAGACACCCCAATTACTCTAAATACCAAGAATGAAAATACAAATTAAGGGATTTGTCCCCAAGTTTTTTGTTGCTAGGTGAAATCGATTTTTTTCTACCGAGATACTCTGCATGAATGCCATGGATTTGGTGATTTTGACCTCCTTAACTAAAACCCACTCGCTAAATTTAATCGCAACATACCCATATCAATTTTTAACTCGAATACACCAAAAAATTGGGTATTTTTCTCAATTTCGAAAATTTTCAAAACTAATACATAGATAGCAACTATATTTTTGTTGTAGCAGACCCCTATGATCCCGACGTTGCAACATAATCTATGATACCAATTGTAAAGAACCCATCTTACTAAACCCATTAAATCTTTTCTTTGACACAATAAAATTATCAACAAGTAGCATACTAAATTACTCATATAATTAACAACATTTATAAAAATTTGAATGTAATTGTTCAATCCACAACATCATTCAAATACAAATTTACATAGTGAAATTTTAACCATAATAAATCACACAAAACACTTATCTATTTATGAATAACCGAATAGCTTCTTACAAGGGATATTCCTTCTAACCATAGGTGCTTCTGTTCCATTTCTCTCAATAGCATGCCACCCCTGAGTTGAGGTTATTAGTCCACCAGAATGTTTGTCCCTCTTATATGTCCAATATCCACATTTAGTATCCTAAAATGTAGGTTCTACGCCAAAATCAATTCCAATCCACCAAATTTCTTTCCCCTCAACCTACACAACACAAGGAATGGGATCCCCTTCTCTACCATGTAGTCCCTTGAGACTTCCCAGCTCCCTATAGGATTCAATTTCACTCAATTTGTTAGGAAATATTTTTGTTGGGGACTCTAGTAATTATCAACTACTCTAGGAGTGATCACAAAAGCCTTCATAAGGATCTTGAGCCATTTCCTCAACAATAAATGCATTCACAAGCTCAAAGACCAATTTACAGGAACACAACCCACAATTTTAACATAAACTCATCCCTCTAATGGTTGCTCTCAAACATGACATTGTTGGTGCTCATTCTAGAACCCAGCTACCCCTTGTTGTCCCAAAAACCAACTTGTAAAAATGCCACCCAAAAACCAAATCGAATTTCCTTTTCTTCTCATGCAAGCTTGATTCTAATATTTTACAAAAGGTGGTTTCACTCACGACATGCTTTCAAAAATTCGTGTGTTGAATTTTGCCCCCTACCACTCTTACATCAATTTAATTTTTCTTTTGATATTTCAAAGGAGGTAACTTTAGTATGAAAAATTCTTGGTTTAATAGGAATGGGTAACCCCTTGGACCCCCTCTTTACCCCCTCTCTTGTTGAATCATATCCCTCTCCATCATTAGCTTTCCTCTCATATTACAGCTGATGATTATTGTCTTTATTAATCATTTCAATGTAAAAAATACATTGTTCATCCCTCATCCATGTTAATCAATATGGGCTCTTCAAACCAAACATATTATCCCACCAGCCTAAATCACATTTACACAATTACATAATAATTTGCAAGGACTAAGATTAGGGATGTTACACACTATCGCCCACCCTCTCTCTCTCTCTCTACCCCTCCCTCCCTTTCTCTTTCCCCAACTTTATTTCTCTCCCTCCCTCCCTCTCACCCCCCTCTCACTTCAC
>JZKD02S1156845.1:1510502-1521984 GCA_000966675.3 Picea glauca
TGTGTTGGTGTATGGAGGTGATAATATGCAAAGGGATAATGGGTAGGGGAGGGGGAGTAGTGGGAATCGAGGAAATGAGGGAAAATACATCTGAAATTTTTGGCTCATTCATGCTTGTGCACGTGCTTCTTAACACTAGAGAGTTGAATGCCCAGGGTTCATCTAGAGTTTACCAACAAAAAACCAAAGGCATCAACATATCAATCCTCAACCAAATATTAAATAAAGTCTCACCTGAGACACAATGAGGATCACATAGACCATTTGGTCTTATTTCGGTGATGAAGGAAGAATTACAGAAAAATCCATCTTGATTGGGATTCATATAATCCATTGCAAACTACTTAACACTAACAATATATAACAACAATACACACATTCAATTGACATAGGATCAACATGATAGAAAATGGCCAGAATCATTGCAACTTTATTATCTTCATCCAACCATCACAAACATGCATTCAACATCTCATCAATTGACATCAACGAATCCTTGATCTCTTATACATATTCTCAGTGTTACATTACATAGTTCCATGCACATTATTTTATACTTTGCAAATATGATGGACTCAGACTTACAACCAAAGACATTACAAAATATAGGCTCAGAGCGAGCTCAAGGACATTGAATAACAACAACAACAATACCCAAAACCATCGACCAATAACTAGTCGACTAACCAACTCTATTTCTATTGTCATTTCTCCCTTTTATTTTCTTCTTGGCTTTGGTGCTCTTCCATGTTCAGTTCTTCCTGACTCGCTCCTCTCACTGCTAGTCTCACATGCTTCTATCACCCACATGCATTCCATGTCTAGCCTCTTTGGAATCATGGAAATCTAAACTACCTTGTAAACGCATCTTCTTACTACTCCATGTTCCCTCATGCTTCCATAAGTCACCATTCGAGGGGATTTCCCAAAGATTATTTTCTTGATTCCGGAATGCATGTGATGTATTATTTATTTATGGAATGTATCACAAAACTTGGACTAGTGTGTATTGGAAGAATATTTAATTTGTGCACATTAACAAAACTTGATCTCATGTGCATGCCTCTTGTCACCCCTCACACAATTGATTGAGCACATGGAAAATTTTAATAGGCGTGCAAAACTTTGTTTGTGTACACATGATATTTACCCAAAAATTCGGGTGCCAATAGACCCCCACCACTATTATTTATCTTGTCCTCATGCCAATTTCATCATGAAGTGACCAATGAGGAAATTGAGTAAGAGAAAATCATCAATCATTGTAGAACCAGAGCATCAAACCAAGTTGTGGTTGCAACTAGGTTTGAGTAAGAGAAAATCATTTGTCTAGGTTGTAGTTGCAACTAGAAATGGGTCTTGGAGTGAATCAAGCAGTCCTCAAGGTAAGCAATGGATTTGGGTCTCATTATGCCAGATGTATGAACTCTCTCTCTTCAATGGTTTTTGGAGTTATGAATGAGGGATTTGTTTAAATCACTTTGTCCACAAGATTTCCCCCTAACTAAACCAAGCTCTATATCTAGAACTTGACCCAGTTACTAGTTGAAAAACAACACATAGATCCCAAGGAAGAGCTCCATCGAGAGATCCTAGTGGAGAGTATAACCCACATCTTTGGGCTATCCTCTTCAGTAAAGGTGATTATCCATGGTGATAGGAAGACTGACTTTAGGCTTAGAGAGCTAGCATATTGTCACAACTTTGAAGCATAGTTCAAGGAACTGTGTGGTACTTAGATGTGTCTTACTAGTGAATAAGAGGGTGGGACCTTTTCCTAGCAACTAATGATAAATTATCAATATTTGTGAGAACTAAATTGTGGGATATCAATGTAAATATAACCATTTGTAGGATCGTTCACACTTATATGCATCCTTCTTAAAACTAGGGGGTTTAAGACCCAAGGTTTGCCCAAATTTGACCAACAAAACCCCCAAGCCATAGGCATATCAATCCTCATCCAAATAATGAAGAAGGTATCACTCAAGATGCCATGAGGATGACAAATATCGTTTGGTCTTGTGTCGTTGATGAAGGAATAATTACATAGAAATCCATCCAGGTTGGAATTCATATAATCCATTGCAAACTACTTAACACTAACAATATATAACAACAACACACACATTCAGTTGACATAGGATCAATGCAACATAATTCCATAATCACTACATCTTTATTATCGTCATTCAACCATCATAGACATATATTAAGCATCTCATCAATTGACAACAACAAATCATTTCTATCTTACACATATTCCCAGTGTTACATTACATATCACCATGTGCATTATTTTAGACTCTGCAGATACGATGGACTCAAAATTACAACCAAATACATGACAAAATATAGGCTCAGAGTGAGCTCAAGGTCATTGACTAACAACATCAATAATACCCACAACCATCGACTAGCAACTAACTGAACAACCAACTCTCTTTTTGTTGTCATTGCTCCCTTTTATCTGTTTCTTGACTCTGGCACTCTATCATGTTTATCTCTACCCCACTCACTCCTCTAACTTTCATTTTCACACACTTCTGTCACCTACATGCATTTCACATCCTTTTTGGAATTATGGTAATCTCAACTACCTTTCCATCTCATCTTCTTACTTCTCCATGTTCCCTCGTGTTTCCTGTAATCATCATTCGAGGATATTTCCCAAAGATTATTTTATTGATTACACCATGCATGTAGTGTCGTATTTATTTTTGGTGTGCATTGGTAGAATCTTGAACTGGTGTGCATTAAAAAAACTTGATTTGACACGTGTGCCTCATGTCATCCCTCGTGCATCTGATTGAGCAAAATTGGAATAGGTGTCCACAACTTCATTTGTGTGTGTGTGATATTTACCCAAAACTTTGGGTGACAATAGAAGGTTGGGATATTACATGATAAGAGATGGAATGTGGATGGAAATGGGAGGAAAATGGTGAGGATGAATAAGAGAGAGAGATAATTTAGACCAGGAGAGGTGGGAAAGATGGGGTGGGGTGAGAGGGGAAAGGGGGGAGGACGTGAGAAAATGTGAAGGGTATATGGGTAGGGGAGGGGGAGTGGTGGACATGAAGGATAGGAGGAAGGATCNGAAGGGTATAGGGGTAGGGGAGGGGGAGTGGTGGACATGAAGGATAGGAGGAAGGATCCATGGGGGAGGGTGAGGAAATATGAAGGGGGAGCTAGAGAGGATGAGAAGAGACGAGGTTTGGGTAGAGGGGAAGGAAGGATGTAGTGGGCTAGGGGAGGGTGGAGATGAGGGTTAGAGGGGGCGAATAGGATGAATGAGTTGGGAGAGAAGTTTAATGGAGAGATAAGGTAGATGGGTATGCGTGGAAAATGGGGATGGGAAAGAAGCAAGGGAGTTATGTGAGACAAGGAGAGGTGGGTATGAGAGGGTGGTGTAGGAAAGTAAAAGAGGGAGGAGGTGAGAAGAGACAAAGGGTGGATGTGTAAGGGAGGGATATAGGTCACACTAGGAGATAGGTGAGACGAGAGTGGGATATGGGTGAGACCAAGAGATGTGGGAATGAGAGGGTTTGGTGATAGGGGAAAAGGAGTAGGAGGTGAGAAGAGGTAGATAATTTTCAGGGCCCAGGGACACATACCTTTTTCTCAAATCCACCTAGTGGAACTTACATCCATAATAATATTCCAATGATACTCTCAAGAGGTCATATGTGGTTTTTCAAGGAATCCATATTGGCCCTAGATGGATATAAGCTTCCTTTAGGCCCTAATGTTCATGTTTCCTCCCCTGGCCATGTACGGGGCCTTGAGACCCATACTTAGTGCTAAAAAATGATAGTGGTACCTATATACCTAGATAGAGGCAAAGAATTCCCTCAATAGGTCATTTGTGGTCTTTCAAAGTGTTGTTGGCCCTAGAAGCCTATAACTTCCTTTAGGGACTAACTCTTGGGTTTGTTCCCTTGACCATAAGTTCCATATACTCATCCTCAATGTTCTAAAACTCATAATCTTGACTATTCCCATCAGGAGACCAAGGATACACTTGAAAGGTCCTTTGTGGTGAGTCAAGATGTTGTTGATAGTCTTAGAAACTTGGTCTTAGAGGCCTACAATCTTCTTTTGGAATAGCATTTTTAGATTTACCTAGTGAATACTTAGGCATAAAAGTGTGAGTGCACTCTAGGAATGCACACATGTTCCTAAAGCACATGCGTGTTCTTTTCATTTCATTTTTTTCCAGGAAGGAGTGACAACTCTAGCATACATGTTAGCTAAGTTGGTTTCCTTGGATTTAGGTTTGGGATGAAAGACCTGGTGGTTTAGGATGAAAATACATTAAAACCTCCATTTTTCCAAATACCTCTCAATATCTCTATTTTTGACTTTATTTTACTATAGGCCATAAAAATTAATCGTTGATGAAACTACAAACACATATAGAGTCGACTATGCACATTCCAAATATACAATTTTTTTCTAAATTATTATTGTATACTTTTTTTAATGTATCTTTGTATTGACATATATCAGAATCTTAAAATACATACCTCTTTTATTTATGCTATAAAGGTTTTTCACCTTAACCATTTTTAAAATAAGTTATACGCTACACTAGTAAAGATTGAGATCTACAACCTAAAAAATATAAGAAAATTGTTAGATAGTGTTAAGACCCTTGTACCCAACACTAACGAAAGGCCTTGTAATTTCAAGGATATAATGAATTTCATAATTTAAAAACTATACCAAATTGACATTATAAATTTTGAAACAATATTTGTGCACAAGAACATTGTGTTCTCTACAATTCTGCAAATTTTTTAAAGGAAATTCCATCATTTAGGTACTCAACACCAGCACTAATGGAAACATATGCATTACATTTTGCATGAAAAATGTCATACCACTATTATAAAAAATCAAATTTCACATATTCTTATACAATTTCTATAAAAACAAAATTATATATTTAGAAAGATAATTCATTTTCCTATATTTCATATTTTACACCATATTCAAATTCATTGTGAAAGTACCTCGAATCATCTCTATAATTTAATAGATTTTTTTTTCCATGTTTGTGACTAACACGTCATAAGATACCATCATTAGCTTTCACCCACCCTTAAGTTGTTGTTGAAGTTTCTTTGGAGTGCTAGAGGTAGAACAAACTAAAACACATAATGATGCATTATATTATGTTAATGAACAAAAACAACCAAATAAAAATAAAATAGAAATTTTTGTATTATTTTAGCACTTAACTATTAGAAAAGGACAAACCTTCATAAAGGAATTCCAATCGTGTGTTTTTTCCCCACCAAAAGTATTTTTTTTGGTCAAGATACAGTTAATTTTACATCAAAACCAGTGGGAAAATTAATGTTCCCTATAATGTTTTTCATAACACTACTCTCTTCCTTTGTTAATAACCATGGAAAAATTGTCAATTGTTCATCGCTAGAAGATTCACTCAAATGTCTCATCACATTGGCTTGCTCATTGTCACTCCTAACTTTAGTAATTCTATATTTGTTATTCCTTCCATATAACATTCTATGTAAGCATTATGTGATATTATTTTTAATATACAATATTGTGTCAAACAAATGAGCTACTAGAGAGTGCCCAGAGTATGGGAGTCAATTTAACAATATGGAAAGCCACTTCATACCTCAAGGAATCCCATTACATACCTTATTGATAACATAAAAGCAATCACATTTGTTACTACCAAATAACTACAAAAGCTAACAAGTTACATATCTGAATGTAACTGAAACCAATTTCTTACCATGGAGACATCTATCATAATCCTTATCCAAACATTGAGGTGGTATTATTCATGGTTTTGTTCTATTTTCTTCATTACCATTGAAAACAATTATTTTTGTTGTTCGGTCACTATGGTTTTTTGGGATGATGTAACACCCTGTTTCCCCCAGATTGTAAATATAACTGGACTGGCCAAGGACTATGGAAAACTCATAAGTATGAATATGTGATATAAATGTACCTACAGGAAGAGGTCAATGAATGTGAATAATATTTTGAATTTATTGCAGGACTGCTGAGAGGGGATGTGCAGAAAAGAAACCACGATGGCGATGGAAGGCTCCTGAAAAGGTGGCGTTAACTTCCACCCTGAAGGAATACCATATTTGGACTCCACTGGCCCGAAGAACCAAAAGCGGCTCGTTGGCCTTGAAATTTAATGCCTTGTAGGCTGGTAGGTTAATGGCTTGATGAGGGATGGGGAGGTGAACCATCGGTCCGTAGAGCCATCATGACTGACCAGCACGAGGGTAATCGTGCCACACGCAACCTCGTGAGAGGATAAGGCATATCGCAGAAGAGATTGAGGGTGCATACGCGAGGGGAACTCTGGCAATTTTTACGCAGAGTGAGTGATAGTAGAGAGGAAGGATTGCAACCTTCGTTCCTGGTCACTGGCAGAAAGAGAGACACAGTCTCAGAGAATCATGGTCTCAGCTCGGGGGTGGCTAGTGGTAAATCCTTTGGGAGTCACTGAGCCTACGGTTGGGTGGAAACGAGCACTCCTCCCAGCAGTGCACCCACTTCTGGTGTTAGTTCTGATAAGTATTTTATGTATTACATCTTGAAATTTCATATACTAATATACATATACTCACAGCACTGTGAAATTGTGAACGATTTTAGTGTAAGAATGTCTATGTGGTGTTTTCTTAATAGTTAATGGGCATATCCTTGTAATAGAGGAAGCCATGCATGACTTACGTTGATAAATGGATTCTAATCATTCTTCTTCCGGAAATACCCCGGTAGGGATCCCTTCACAGAGATTCCCTCCTTAGAAAAGTTCACCAAGAACCCAGAACAGGGACTTGATCGCGCAGGTCTTATTAACCCTGTACGAGGAGGAACGACCCTCTTAAGGTTCTGAGATAGTAGTATTATGATATGTAACAAGTCGACGGATGAGATCTCGTCGGAGGACCCATAGCCATTCACGACCATTAGATCATCGTGAGCAACGAGAAATCGGGATCGTAGATCCCAAGACCCAAAATAACATTTGAACCAATGACCTTCCCACATCCACGAAGTGGTGGAAGGTGCACATGATGGGACAATCCGATTCATTGTATCAAGTTAAGATACTCAGAGTCTAGCCTCCGGAGTGTGCACAGAAAGAAGATAGATCTGGACCATTAGATCTGAGCAGAGATCCCAACAACCATCGGATCTGCAGAAGTTATGCGGAGGGTAAGTCCTCATGGATAGGAGGAGAAATCGACGGTCAAGATTCGCAGAGGAAGATTGCGAAATCCCGTTAGTTGTTATATCTCGGGAAGGTTGCGCAGGGTTTAAGTCCTAGTATGCAGACGAGGAGTCCCGAGAGAGTCATCGAGATATCAGAGTCATCGGGGTTTGAAGGTCAACAGAATCAAGACCTTGTAGGTCACGAAATACCGAGAAGGGATCCTGGTCATTGATCTCGACAGGGACACGTGTCAGAAGATCCGAGGGAGTCGTGAATCGGAGAATCAGGGATTTCAAAGACATATAACTCTCGCATGCTAGAATCGCGATCCACGATATCCCGACGAGAGTTTTAAACCGTTCATCTGCAGGGACACGTGTCAGAGGATCCCTAGGAGTCGAGGTTCGGCATTTCGAGGTTTCGAAGACAAAGGAATTGTTGCATCAGAAATCGCGATTTTGCGATATCCGATATAGCGACGAGAAAGTGGTGACGTGGAGGAATAAGTTCTCACGTGCATCGGGAATCGGTATATCAGGGTTCTCGGTGACGAGAGAATTAGCACCAGAGAATTCGCGAGACTCCGAAACACGACGACCCCACTGTAATAGGGTTGTAGTGGAGGACAGGTGTCAGACCTCCGGGAAGAGTCAGGAATCGGCATATCAGAGTTCCTGAGGACAAGGAACTTGAGACTTTTCAAGTCCCGAGCCCCGAAGGAAATCATGACCATTAATTTTAGAGGACACATGGTAGAGACCCACGCCATCGGAGAAAATCCTGACAAGGAGTCAATTTATCGACGTTTCGAGTTCATCGGGATATCGGGGATCCCAGTGAAAAGTGAATTATGCACTTTGAAATCGTGATCCGCAAAACCCCGATCAATGGGGAACAACTATCCGAATAGCGGAAGCTGAGGGAAGAGCCGTAGTGGGAGCCAGCTGTCGTCTTGAAGGTGATTCGGTGTTCGAGAGATCGAGAAACTTAGGGGTAAGTGTTTTACGACATTGGAAACCCCGTAGCCCCGACGAGAGGTAGGACTACGGTCCCGGAATCAGTGGTCACATTGGCCAGGGATTAGCTTAGAGGGTTGAAGCACATCAGGGACCAGAGGATCGGGAATTCTGGGTACATGTGCACCTCGGTACCGCAAACCCCGAAACCCTGATGAGAAGTTGTTGTTGTGGTCATATAGGAACCGGTCGTGTGGGCCAAACACATAGACAAGTGGGGATGAGGAAACAAAGGAGTGATTTGGGGATCGAAGATCGGTGATTTAAGTTGCCAAAACATCGTGGGCATCAAAACCCCGACAAAAGAATATGACGGTGGTCATATGAGCGCAAGTCACGTGGACCAGTAGTATGCTAGAAGAGGCTGGTGAGAAAGGGGCGCATCGGAAATTTGTCCTATCAGTGATCAGGGATTCGAGAGAGGATAGGGACTCTCGACAGCGGAAAGTCCGAAACCCCGAGCCCCGATATTGAACTGGGGATTGGCATTTCGCTAGTGCAAGTCTCTGGAGATTTCTCATTTGGGAGACATTAACCCAAAAAATTTGATTTATGATAGTGGGTACGTTACAAAGTGGTATCAGAGCATGGTTACAACACTCAGCCTGATTGGGCTCATGCACGAGTCGCACATAAACCTTGTTTGAAACACTCCTATGAGGAGTAATCCCCTGACTTAACTCTCTTGTCCAGGATTAAAAACTTGGAAAATGAGAACCCGACTATGTATGCAAATGAAATATGTTATGAAATTATGTGCAATTTATAAGAAATGAATTTAACTCTTGACTAACAACCAGTGTTTGTCTTTTCACTCAAGTGGACGATCAACTGCGGGAATTTACAAATGCAGAGTATGGTGACTCACCAAGAGGTGGGAGAAGGCTCCCACAACAGAGACGAAGAGTCTGATGAGAGAAGAGCAATAGGAACCCCTCCAAACCTAGCAGAGACTATGAGGAGTCTCATGGTCGAATTGTAAAGATGCAAGGTCGATAGTGAAAGAATGATGAAAGAACAAGAAAAGCAAACTGAAATTAATGCAGTTCTACTACAGAGCCTATCCGACCTACAGCAAAAAATGCAGCATGAACCGGAGATGCAGAATCGTGGTTGTGTCAATGGTCACACTGAGAGAAGAACATCCATAAAGGTCCACCCCAGAGGTAAAGGACTAGTTCCAGACGATTCCACTGAGAAGGAAGCTGGCGATTCAGAAGGCTCTTCCAGCAGCAGGACCAGTTCCTATTCTCAAAAGAAACAGAAGAAGCAAAAGACTTCTAAGAGTCATAAATTTTAGGAATTCAAAAAGGCCAAAGCTCCCTCCTTTGATGGCGAGATAAAGAAGGGAGAGGAAGTTGAGGCTTGGCTACTTGGACTGAAGAAATATTTCAGAGTCCATGATTTCTCAGAGAACCTGAAGGCCCGAGTGGCCGCTTTCAACCCGAACGGAAAGGCTTCCATCTGGTGGGAAGACCTTAAGAATATGAAAGGGGTCCACGAGGAAGACCTGTCTTGGAAATGGTTCAAGAAGTACTTCCGGAAGAAGTATTTTTCGGAAAGGTATTTCGACGAGAAGGCTAAAGAGTTCTATGAACTCAAACTGGGACAACTTACCATGGAGGAGTATGTCAACAAATTCCTCGACTTACTGAGATATGTACCCTACATCAAGGCAGAGAAGGAGAAGGCACAACGCTTTATCAGTGGGATACCCAAGGAATACCAGAACCGAATTGAATTTAACGAGCCAAAGACCCTAGAAGACACTATAAGAAAGGCAACATATTTTCATGAACAATATGGACATCGGGCAGAGTCTCGTGGAGAATGGAAGCAGAAGAGTGGCTTAAAATTTCAGAAGAAAGGGAGCAAATCCTCGGGATTGAAAAAATACAAGAAGAACCACAGAATGATCTTTCCAACCCGGAGTGTGCTCCAGCAGAACTTTCCCCCGGTGGACGGAAATAAAACTTCTAGACCTATACCAGTAAGGACTGATAACCCAAAGAGAAAACCTTTGGAATGCTGGGATTGCGGAGGAGAGCATCTCTGGAGAGACTGTCCACTC
Organism: Picea glauca; assembly: GCA_000966675.3. Taxonomy (NCBI): domain Eukaryota; kingdom Viridiplantae; phylum Streptophyta; class Pinopsida; order Pinales; family Pinaceae; genus Picea; species Picea glauca. The sequence continues at coordinate 1,520,818 of JZKD02S1156845.1, forward strand.
TGACAACAGAACAGTTGGAAAATTTATAACATGCAGGAAGCCACCACGGTCAATGATGTGGCAAGGAGTGTGTCGCAGATCTATGTAGCCTTGGATAATAACCAAGCTGACCACCAAGATTCAGTGGTGGAAATAGAAGGTATGATCTTCAACCATCTGGTATTTGTGTTGATTGACCCTGGTTCAAATTTGAGTTATATATCCCCTAAAGTTGTTGATAAGTGTAAGCTACAACCACGAAAAAAAAATAACCCATGGTTAGTAGAGTTAGCCACTGGAACCAAAAGAAAGGTGGTAGAGGCCATTCCAGCCTGCCAATTAGTGTTGGGTGGGTTCCCCACCCAAGAAACCCTTAATGTATTACCCTTGGGATCATACGATCTGTTGATTGGTATGGACTGGTTGGCTGACCATAAAGACAAACTGGACTGTTACTATAAAACCTTAGAGTGTGTGAATGAAGAAGGAAAAAGGGTAACCCTTCCAGGGATCCGAAAACCAGTCCCGGTGAGACAAATATCAGCATTGCAAATGAGGAAGTATTTCCAGAAGGGATGTCCCCTATATGCAGTACAGGTGTTGAAAACAAGCGAAGGTGTAGATCCAAGCCCTGATGATCACCCTATCCTGAGAGAATACCAAGATGTGTTTCCAGAGGAGATATCGGGTCTACCCCCGAGAAGAGACATTGACTTCTCAATAGAACTTGCACCAGGAGCGGTGTCGGTGTTTAGGAAACCTTACCGAATGAGCACACATGAGTTAGTAGATCTCAAGTTACAATTGAAAGAAATGATGGATAAGGGTTACATTCGACCCAACGTGTCCCCGTGGGGAGCACCAGTCCTGTTTGTGAAAAAGAAGGATGGCACCCTTAGACTGTGTATAGATTACCGACAACTTAATAAAGTAACTATAAAGAACAAATACCCCTTGCCCAGGATCGATGATCTATTCGATCAGTTGAGAGGTGCGTCCGTTTTCTCGAAGATTGACTTGAGGTCGAGATACCATTAAGTCAAAATTAAGGGTGAAGACATCCATAAAACTGCTTTCCGGACACGGTATGGTCACTATGAGTTTGTGGTAGTGACATTTGGGTTAACCAATGCCCCTGCCACTTTCATGTGCTTAATGAACAATGTACTCAGTAAATTTTTAGATAAA
>JZKD02S1156845.1:1522210-1538376 GCA_000966675.3 Picea glauca
CAGCAAGTGTGACTTCTTTCAGAAGCAAATACACTACTTGGGACATGTTCTGTCCAAGGAAGGGGTAGCAGTAGACCCTGACAAGATCAGGTCTATCATGGAATGGCCTACCCCAGAGGATGTCTCAGACATCAGATCATTTATGGGATTGGTGGAATATTATAGAAGATTTATAAAAGATTTCTCCAAGATTGGTTGTCCAATCACTTCCCTCCAGAAGAAGGGAACACAATTTTTGTGGACACAGCAATGCGAAGAAAGATTTCAAACCTTGAAACATCTACTAACCCATGCACCTGTATTGAAAATCGCTGACCCAGAAGCTGACTTCCTTGTGCGCACAGATGCTTGTAAAGAAGGGCTTGGAGGAGTCCTTATGCAGGAAGGAAAGGTGATCTGCTATGAATCCCGAAAATTGAATGAACATGAGGTCAACTATGTGACTCATGATCTAGAATTTGCTGCCATAGTGCATGCCTTAAAAATGTGGAGGCATTACCTCCTGGGAAGGAAATTTGTGCTTATGACAGATCACTGTGGACTACGGTATTTGTTTGATCAACCCAAGCTCAATGCTAGACAAGCTAGATGGATGGCCCTCCTTAGCGAATTTGACTTTGAAATCAAACACATTAAAGGGAAGGAGAATAGAGTGGCTGATGCCCTTAGTAGAAGCATGAGAACAATTCGCCTGGCAGCAGTGAGTACCTGCGAAACAGATGTCAAGAACAGAGTCAAAGAGGCACAAGAAATAGATCCCTTCGTCCGAAATGTGACCCTGTACCTACAACAAGAACACACTGGAGAAAAATACAGAGGCTATCAGATGACCGAAAGAGGTCTACTCACCTACAGAGATAGACTGTACATTCACAATTGTGAGGACTTGAAGAGGTTCATCATGGGTGAACTACATAAAAGACCTTACACTGGTCACCCAGGATACCAGAAAATGATTACTGCCACCCGAAAACATTTTTACTGGTCGGGATTGAAGAAGGACGTAGCCAAATATTTGGCCCAATGCATAGAATGCCAACAGGTTAAAGTAGAGCATCGACACCCAGCAGGACTATTACACCCTTTACCCATCCCAGAATGGAAATGGGAAACCATCTCCATGGATTTTATCACTGGATTACCAACTTCAACCAAACAGAATAACACCATTATGGTAGTGGTGGATAAACTGAGCAAGTTTTCTCATTTCATCCTCATCAAATCGACCTGCAAGGTGATAGATATCACACAGGTATTCATGAAAGAGGTGTTCCGACTGCACGGCATGCCGAGAGAGATAATATCTGACAGAGACACAAAATTCACTTCCCAATTCTGGAAATCACTGATGGCGGGTTTAGAGACCAAATTGTTGTTTAGTACCGCTTACCACCCTCAAACCGATGGACAGACAGAAAGAGTAAATCAGATATTAGAAGATATGTTAAGGATGCATGTGATGCATCAACCTAGGAAATGGGAAGACTACCTACCATTGGTAGAATTTGCCTACAACAACAGCTACCAAGCATCCTTAAAGATGAGTCCCTTCGAGGTCCTATATGGTAGACAATGTAATACTCCAGACAGATGGAGTAATCCCGTAAATAGGATTTCTATTGGACCTGATATGTTGAAAGAAATGGAACAGCAAGTGACTCAGATAAAACAAAATCTGAAGGCCGCTCAGAGCCGACAGAAAAGCTACGTTGATCAAAAGAGAACTCCAAGAGAGTTCAAAATAGGAGACCATGTATATCTTAGAATTAAGCCCAGAAGGAGCTCCCTGAAAATGGGAGCTTGTGCCAAACTGGAACCCCGGTATTGTTGACCCTTTGAGGTTCTAGCTAGAGTGGGACATGTAGCCTATCGGCTAGCACTTCCTCCCACAGTAAAAAGCACATAATGTTTTCCATGTTTCATTATTGAAGAAATATGTACATGATGCTAATCATATAATTGACTGGTCTGTGATCCAGGTGGAACCAGAGGGAGAATTCCTGCCAGAACCCCAATGCATATTGGACAGAAGGGAAACCTGACTTCGGAACAGAACCATTGCACAGGTCAAGGTGCATTGGAAACATTTTGGCCCAGATGAGGCTACATGGGAAATGGAGGATGCCATGAGACAGACATATCTGATTCTGTTTATTTCTATACACGTAATTCATGTTAGTAGCTAAGAACATCGAGGACAATGATCCTTTTAAGGGGGAGGGAATTGTAACACCCTGTTTCCCCATGATTGTAAATATAACTGGACTGGCCAAGGACTATGGCAAACTCATAAGTATGAATATGTGACATAAATGGACCTGTAGGAAGAGGTCAATGAATGTGAATAATATTTTGAATTTATTGCAGGACTGCTGAGAGGGGATGTGCAGAAAAGAAACCACAATGGTGGTGGAAGGCTCCTGAAAAGGTGGCATTAACTTCCACCCTGAAGGAATACCGTATTTGGACTCCACTGGCTCGAAGAACCAAAAGCGACTCACTGGCCCTGAAATTTAATGCCTTGCAGGATGGTAGGTTGATGGCTTGATGAGGGATGGGGAGGTGAACTCTTGGTCCGTAGAGCCATCGTGACTGACCAGCTCAAGGGTAATCGTGCCACACACAACCTCACGAGAGGATAACGCGTATGGCAGAAGTGATTGAGGGCACGAACGCGAGGGGAACTCTGGCAATTTTTACGCAGAGTGAGTGATAGCAGAGAGGAAGGATTGCAACCTTCGCTCCTGGTCACTGGCAGACAGAAAGACACAGTCTCAGAGAATCGTGGTCTCAGCTCGGGGGTGGCTAGTGGTAAATCCTTTGGGAGTCGCTAATCCTACGGTTGGGTGGAAACGAGCACTCCTCCCAGTAGTGCACCCACTCCTGGTGTTATTTCTGATAAGTATTTTATGTATTACATCTTGAAATTTCATATACTGATATACATATACTCACAGCACTGTGAAGTTGTGAATGATTTTAGTGTAAGAATGTCTATGTGGTGTTTTGTTAATAGTTAATGGGAATATGCTTGTAATAGAGGAAGCCATGCATGACTTACGTTGATAAACGAATTCTAATCATGCCCAGTCGTTCTCGGGAAGCTGTTTTTCCCTTATCTGCTTCCAGAAATTCCCCGGTAGGGATCCCTTCACAGAGATTCCCTCCTTAGAAAATTTCACCAAGAACCCAAAACAGGGACTTGATCGCGTAGGTCTTATTAACCCTGTACGAGGAGGAACGACCCTCTTAAGGTTTCGAGATAGTAGTATTGTGAGATGTAACTAGTCGACGGATGAGATCTCGTCGGAGGGCCCATAGCCATTCACGACCATTAGATCATCGTGAGCAACAAAAAATCAGGATCGTAGATCCCAAGACCCAAAATAACATTTGAACCAATGACCTTCCCACATCCACGAAGTGGTGGAAGGTGCACACGATGGGACAATCCGAGCCGTTGGATCGAGTTAAGATACTCAGAGTCTAGCCTCTGGAGTGTGCACAGAAAGAAGACAGATCTGGACCGTTAGATCTGAGCAGAGATCCCGACAATCGTCGGATCTGCGGAAATTACGCGGAGGGTAAGTCCTCGTGGATAGGAGAAATCGACGGTCAGGATTCGCAGAGGAAGATTGCAAAATCCCATCATTTGTTAGATCTTGGGAAGGTTGCACAGGGTTTAAGTCCTAGTATGCAGATGAGGAGTCCCGGGAGAGTCATTGGGATATCAGAGTCATCGGGGTTTGAAGGTCAAGAGAATCGAGACCTTGTAGGTCATGAAATCCCGAGAAGGGATCCTGGCCGTTGATCTCGGCAGGGACACATGTCGAAAGATTCGAGGGAGTCGTGAATCGGAGAATCAGGGATTTTGAAGACATAGAACTCTCGCATGTTGGAATCGCGATCCACGATATCCCGACGGGAGTTTTAAATCGTCCATCTACAGGGACATGTGTCAGAGGATCCCTAGGAGTCGGGGTTCGTCATTTCAGGGTTCCAAAGACAAAGGAATTGTTGCATCGGAAATCGCAATTTTACGATATCTGATATAGCGACGGGAAAGTGGTGACATGGAGGAATGAGTTCTCACATGCATCGGGAATCGATATATCGAGGTTCTCGGTGACGAGAGAATTAGCGCCAGAGAAGTCGCGAGACTCCAAAACGCGATGGCCCCACTGTAATAGGGTTGTAGTGGAGGACATGTGTCAAACCTATGGGAAGAGTCGGGAATCGGCATATCAGAGTTCCTGAGGACAAGGAACTCGATAATTTTCAAGTCCCGAGCCCCGGAGGAAATCGGGACCGTTAATTTTAGAGGACACGTGGTAGAGACCCGCACCATTGGAGAAAATCCCGACAAGGAGTCAATTTATCGGCGTTTAGAGTTCATCGGGATATCAGGGATCCCAGTGACAAGTGAATTATGCACTTTGAAATCGCGATCCGCAAAACCCCAATCAGTGGGGAACAACTGTCCGAATAGCGGAAGCTGAGGGAAGAGTCGTAGTGGGAGCCAGCTATCGGCTTGAAGGTGATTCGTTGTTCGAGAGATCGAGAAACTTAGGGGTAATTTTTTTATGACATTAGAAACCCCATAGCCCCGACGAGAGGTAGGACTACGGTCCCGGAATCAGTGGTCACATTGGCCAGGGCTTATCTTAGAGGGATGAATCACATCGGTGACCGGAGGATTGGGAATTCTGGGTACATGTGAACCTCGGTACCGCAAACCCCGAAACCCTGATGAGAAGTTGTTGTTGTGGTCATATAGGAACCGGTCGTGTGGGACAAAGGCTTAGCCAAGTGGGGCTGAGGAAACAAAGGAGCGATTCGGGGATCAGAGATCGGTGATTTAATTTGCCAAAACATCGTGGTCATCAAAACCTCGATAGAAGAAACCCCGACAAAAGCATATGACGGTGGTCATATGAGCGCAGGTCACATGGACCAGTAGTACGCTAGAAGAGGCTGGTGAGAAAGGGGCACATCGGAAATTTTTCCCATCGGTGATCGGGGATTCGAGAGGACAGGTACTCTCGACAGCGGAAAGTCTGAAACCCCGAACCCCTATATTGAACCGGGGATTGGCATTTTGCTAGTGCAAGTCTCTGGAGATTTCTCATTTGGGATACATTAACCCAAAAAATTTGATTTATGATAGTGGGTACGTTACAGATGAAATGTTTGTACTCATCGTACACCTCCTTACCTAAACTACTTGAATTTTGAGACGTAGTTTTTGGACCACATATTGGACAAGTATATTTACCCTTGGTTTGAATCCATGTAAGATATACAATATTTTATTAGTAAACTACAAATAATTAACAAAATTGATCATAATAATATATGAGTTAAAGTTCAAGTGCATTTTACATACCATAGAAATATGATAGCCTAGCAACATCGTGAATCATCCATGCAAGTATTCTTTGGAATTAGAATTTCCTTTTCCCTATTGGTTTGGACATTTCATACAAAGTGATCCTAGCCCACAACTTTTTAAGTTCATATATAAGAGGCTTAATATACACATTTGTATATTTGACTTGATATTTTCCTACATATTTCAAAACAAATGTATTAATTACATTGTGCATACATCATAATTTGTAACAAACAATAAAAATGAGGTGGTACGTTATAGATAATTGGAAAATAAATATCTAGAACTATCAATGAAAACATTACATCCTCCTTTATTGACATACAAGGAGGAACATTATCACTTAAAATGAACATTGGCCACACTAAGTAAATGGATCTCCTCTCTGCAAATGGATTAACACCATCAACTATTGAATATATCTTAACATTACGAGGTTCATAGTTAAATATGGGCCATTTTCCATCGATGTCCCTAAATGTATAACCATCTGTAGTCATCCACATAACACCATCCTCACTCCTCATTCAAGCATGGAAATATGTAAACTATGGTATGTTCTTACACATAAACATTTTTTGAAAGTGTGGAATGACGGGGATATAAAAAAGACCCTTCTAGTTCATGTTCTTTATCATTTGGTTAGTGTGATATATATTAATTTTAAATTTGGGGCATTGCCTCAAATATTATTTCTCTTGTCCATAATATATCATGGAATAAGTAGGACATGCATCAATTTTTTGGTACTTCATTCCTATGTCTTTCATAAGGGAACACACTTATAGGCATGTGTGAGGAAAAATATTTGACTTTAATAGGATCATATCCACCAACAACAAAATGGTATAGAGAATATTTGTATTATACCCTTCATATAGAGTTTTATTTGTTAAATCAATAAGAGGGTTATCGTGAATCCTAGCATGATCATCCATGGGTTCATCCTCATACATGGGTATACATGTGTCATGAATCAAACTATTTCTCTTATAATTCACTCATTTATCATTATCATTCTCTTCCATTATAGTTTATTATTCCCCAACATTGTCATTGACAAACATATTATCAACTTCTTGGGGTTGCAATTTTTGCATACAATATCTATTTGCGACGCACAGTATCTCGTCGTAAATCTCTAACTAAGAAATACAATTTTTGGCATGGCCCAAAGACAAACCCGCGCCCCTAAATGTCCCAAAAAAAACATCATTTAGGGACTCAAAACGACCCCTGAAGTTTAGGACCCAAAAAATCATAAAAAAAATGCCAAGATGGAGAACTGTGTTGATTCAGTGGAAAAGGTGGGTGGCCACTGATATCCACCTATATAATTCCTTTCCCATTAGAAATAAATGGTCCCCATTATGTCAATTTCCAAAATTATATGGGGGAAATTTTGTTGAATCTGAACCTTGGTGAAGAAGTTGTCCTACTTTGACAACCTAATAGAGTTGTATGTTCCACTAGTTGTGCCATTTATATTGGTGGCCATGATCCAATCCATTGTATCTTTATCAATGTAGTCAAGATTGATTTATTTAGGGGGTAATTTATCAACCACCTGTAAGGTGTCTAGCAGAGGTGGGAAGTATGTTCGAAGAAACTCCACATTAAATACTGGATGCAATCCAAGGAAAGGAGGAATACTCAATTTGAAATTATTTGCATCCATATCCTTTGCAATGTTATAAGGCCGATATCGGAGTGGTTTGAGCTTCTTGTGGGGGCATGTGGGGTTCTCTTTCTACAAATTCAACCACACCTTATCACCAACCTAAAACTTGTGTGGAACCCGATGTTGGTCATGTCCTTGCTTGTACTTGGCATTGGCCTTCTGTAAGATATCATGAACCTATTGTTGGAGGTACTAGATTCATTCAACAAATTTTGTTACTCTATCTACCTCAGTCTGAGCATGGGAGGAATTTGTTGGTGAATATGAAATGAGCATAGCTATATTAATGGAGGCCAATGGTGGGAACCCCAAGCACACCTGAAAAGGGATATGGCCAATAGAACTATGGAGGGATATTTTATAGATATGATGGAAATGATATGTAAGATTTTCATCCCATGGATGTGTATTCTTGTACATGCAGGATATATGCATAATCATCATGTTGACCACTTATGCATGTCCATATGTTTGGGGGCGAAAGGAAGTCAATTTGGTCAACTTAGTGTCCATGAGAGAGCACAGGTTGGACCAAAAGGTACTAAGGAACTTGCTTCCCCTATCTATAATGGTCCTAGGTAATCCAAAATGAACCCAAACATGCTCAAAGAAGATCCTAGTAGTGGCCTTAGCTATGATACTCTTTTTACATGGTGCCAAAATAGCCATATTAGAGAACCAATCGAAAGCCACAAAGACACAATCATGGCAATGTTTGGTGGAGGGAAAACCTAACATGTAATCCATGGAGACTAACTCCTAGGGATTGTTTGGGGTAGGGAGAGGAGTGTACATCCCTTTCTTCTTGATGGTCAGGTTAGTGATAACATAGGAAATGCATGACCTTATATATTGGTTAATGTCTCGTCTAAGATTTAGCCAATAGAAATAATTTTGAAGTATTGCTATTGTCTTCTCTACACCAAAGTTATTTTTCACCACAGTGTAATGTGACTCCCAAATTAGATTTGCATGCACACTTGAAGGAGAACAAAGATGGTCCAAATAGAAAAAGAGTGCATCCTGGATGTATAATTTTGGAACTTGTTTTGTTGTGCTTAGTGTTTGATAAGTGGCAGTGAAGTCGAAGTCATTGTTGTATACTTTTGGCCACCCAAATGTTTTGTGCCAATAGGAGTTAAGAAGCGTTCTTAGCACCACAAATGGGGATCTACTAAGTTATTATGTAACATAGTTGGTGTTTCCCTTTTATACTTAACATTAAAGTGAAATTTTTGTTGGTATGTGGACCACTTCTAATGGCGGTCATTTTTGTAACTTTCCTTGTGTCTTCATGAATTGTAGAGGCTTGCGATTATTGTGGATGATCGTTTCCTTTCCCATAATATAAATCTTCCATTGTCGGCATGCCATCACAATGGAGTACGTCTCATTGTCATAGGTGGTATATCTACGAACAACATCAAATAGTGTTTCACTATGATAGGCCATCGGATGTCCCTACTAAGTGAAAATTGAATCGATAGCATTGTTGAAAGCATTTGTGTCAATATAAAATGGTTGTTGTAGGTCTAGAAACCTGAGGACTGGTGTGGGGCAGAGGCGGTGTTTCAGATCCTGAAATTCTTTCTTCTATGATTCATACCAAAGAAAATTTTCTTTAGCTCCACCCTTGGCCACTTGAATTAAAGTTCAAGCGATATGAGAGAACCCCAACACAAACCTATAGTATAATTTAGCGAGGCCAAAGAATCTATGAAGTTGTATTAGAGTCATCAAGGCTCGCCAATCATGAATCACTTGTATCTTGGATGGGTCTACATCCACCCTATGTTCATCCATGATGTGTCATAAGTATTGAATTATCTTCATGCCAAATGATCATTTCTCCATATTGGCATATAATGTGTTTGGTTGAAGGGTGCTCAAGACCTAGTGTATGTGCTACAAATTTTCTTCCAGGTCTAGATGAATATGAGGATGCCATCCAAATATACGACCAAAAAATATTTTTTGAAATACCATAAGATATCATCCATCATCCTCATGAATGCCTTTGGAGCATTATTCAAGACAAAAGGCATGACCAACAACTCAAAAATTCATTCTTTAGATTTGAATTTTGTCTTCCATACATTAGTTTGTTCTATCAAAACCTTGGTGGTAGCCTTACTTCAAATCAATCTTACTAAAGAACTTGGCACCCTTACATTGATCAAGAAGACCGTCAATATGGGTGATTAGGTATTGGTTCTTGATAGTCATTTTGTTCAAGGCTCTATAACAAATAAAGAGTCTCCATATCCCATTCTTATTCTTCACTAACACAATTGGGGTCCCACAAGGTGAGGAGATCAATTGAATATGACCCTTTCAAATGATTTCATGAATTTGATGCTTTATTTCCTCATTCTCCAGAAGGGAGCATATGTATATTGGACCATTGGGTAAGGGAGCACCAATTATAGGGTTAATGGAATGTTTGATATGATAGTGCAGAGGCACCTTTATAGGTGAAGTGAATATATCTCTATATTCCTACACAACCTTTCTTATCGACTTATGTTGTGTAGAGAGACCCTGTGCTAAATATATGGTGTTCATAGTGACCATTCATTCACTCTTTGACCAAACAATGTAGAGGAAAAAATTTGCAGTGTGAGATATTACCTTTTGACACTATTTTGATGAGATTAATGAAATTGCATCAGTCAAAGATACCACTGGTACCCTATAGGATTGACCTCCCAAATTAACAATGACACTACAGAGCCAAGACTCATAAATAGCATGACATTTCCACATATAGGGTTGTCCTGAAATAACTTCACAAACTTCAAGTGGAGAAATGTCATAGAGTACCTCATATTTGAAGGGCTACATGCCATAAGACATGCAACATTGTTGGTTGATACGAAGATCTCATCCCTAGATCAACCAACTAATGGTGTATGGTTGGGGGTATGGCATTGTCAACATCTTCATTTTCTTGATAAAATTAGTTGAGATTAGGTTGTTATGTCTTTCACTATAAATAATGAAATGCAGTGGGGTTCCCTTCCACATCTATGAATGGAATAGGTACTCCCCCCACTCAATATCCTCTAACTCTTCTGGTTGGATATTTGTGGTTGTGATGGTAGCATTGGATTATACATCGATGATATTATTTACCTTATCCTACTCCAAACTAGATTTTGATGCAAGGTACAACTCTTGTTATTTAATCTCATCCAACAATGATTGTTTCAAGCGACATTCATCAATGTTGTTCCAGGGGATTTTGTGAAACTCGCACCAATTTCTAGTGTCTTTATTTGACTTCTCGTTACCCTTATTTTCTCGTGGCTTGGACTGGTTGTATTGAGATTGGTTCTCCTATCTCCATTCCTTGTATTGAGGACACTACGGTACTTCAAAACTAGGTTTTTCTCAAAGTCTCTGATACCTAAATTTGAGTGAAAATTATGGAAGATATTGGTGTACCATGGTACTGTCTAGTATCTCTCCTATCGTATAGTTATCCATCTTGTGTAATGATCATCATAGTTCCCGATAGGGTAGAATTCCTCCTTAAGGGCATCAACAAAGGCTTCCCAAGTGGGCTTTTTCTTAAATGTTATAAAATAATCTATGCTTTGTCTCTCCCAGTAACCTCCCACTAACATCTAAAATGGGTAAGGGATTTAAGGAGAGTAAAGGTGTTCTTTTCGATGTCACAAAATTTTTGGATAGAGTATTAACCCTCTAACATATTTAACCATTTCTCTAAAGTATCTGCATCTATCTAGCCTTCAAATAAATGGATTTTAAAGTTAAATTGTACCTTGAATGGAATCGCACCTCCAAAATGGTATCTTGTTGAAAGATCTGGGTGAAGTTTTCCATCATCGCATCCCTCTGTCATGTGAGGTTTTCTTTGAGAAACATCTTGAATGTATCTCTTGCTCCATCATCTCTATTTTCTCCTTCTATGGGAGGTTGCTTGGGCTGGCGAGAGAATTCGTCCCCAAGTGAAACTAGATCAAGACACTTCTTTATACCTTGACCTCATTGGAGACATGAACTAAGAAACAACAACGGGCAGATTGCTCTAATACCACTAATCTAAATTGTATAGGGAACAAAATGATATGTAGGAAAAGAATTGGAGCACACACACACATAAATATAGTAGACAACACAATAATACACTGAAAACCCAACTTCTATTAATGAATAAAATAGCAAAATATCGTAGAACATGAAATAGCTAGAATGGTGGTAGCTTATATTTGAAGAAAGAGAGAGATGTTGGCTAAGTTCATTTTCAAAAGCTATCACAAGAGGCTGAAAGAATGGCCTTTTATCATAAAGAAAGAACCCTAAAGATCCAAAACCCTAACCATAGGAGGTGAAGCACCAAAAGGTTTATAAGCCCCGAGGTGGTTAGTTTATACGTCAACTTCTTCGGGGTGCAACTTTTTCATACAATATTTGTTTGGGGTGCATAGTAGACTGTTGGAAAGCTCTAACTAAGAACTACAATTTGTAGCATAGAATGGTTGTGTGAAAGACAAATCCACGTCGTTGAATTTCCCCAAAAAAACATTATTTAGGGCCTCAAAATTTTAGGACCCAAAAAATTATAACAAAACTGCCACAATGGAGAATCGTGTTGAATAAGTGGAAGAGGTGGGTGACCATCGATATCCACTTGGATCATAAAACCAACTAACATTCAATCCAAATGAGGCTCTAAATAAAAATGTTTATGCAAAGTGGTTTGAGATTTATGAAATGATTATGCATTCCACCATACTTTAAAATAAACTAAATTGAAAAGAAAAAAAATATTAAAAAAGAGAATGAAAACATAGTGATAATAATAATAAACATTTAAGAAAAACGACCCTAATAATTATTAAAAATTATAGTAAAATAAATTATCCATCTTAATCGCAAATCTTTTAAGTACCAATAAAATTATTGAATCCCCTAATTGATGTCCAAAAGTAGAAACTACACTTCTTAAATAATATGTTAATATCCTATAATAAGTCAATTCCCCAATGATATCCAAAAGTAGAGACAACACTTCTTAAATAATATATTAATGTCCAAGCTTCTATCTTAAATTACATAATATGTTAATATTCTATTATAATATATTAATTTTCAATCTTTTATATATTATAATGTAATAATTTAATTTTAAAATCAAAACTTATCTAAACACAATTTAGACATAAAACTCCCTTGTAAATAAAAACAAACTACTTAATAAAAAAAAATATACATCATACATAACATAATAAAAAACAAACTACTCAATAAAAAAATATACATCATACATAACATAATAACAAATATTGAAATGAAGTATACATTATACATAACATAATAACAAATATTAAAATGAATAGACTTCAAATAATAAGTCTAGTACATCTATAACTATGAATAAAAAAATATACATCATACATAACATAATAACAAATATTGAAATGAAGTATACATTATACATAACATAATAACAAATATTAAAATGAATAGACTTCAAATAATAAGTCTAGTACATCTATAACTATGAATAAAAAAATATACATCATACATAACATAATAACAAATATTGAAATGAAGTATACATTATACATAACATAATAACAAATATTAAAATGAATAGACTTCAAATAATAAGTCTAGTACATCTATAACTATGAATAAAAAAATATAAATCATACATAACATAATAACAAATATTGAAATGAAATGAAGTATACATTATACATAACATAATAACAAATATTAAAATGAATAGACTTCAAATAATAAATCTAGTACATCTATAACTATGAATAGACTTCAAATAATAAGTCTAGTACATCTATAACTATGCTCACTTGTATGATTTCTTGTCAAGAAAAGACATCTATAAAGCCGATACTATAAACATGGCATTGAGGCTATAAAGGCTGAATTCACCCACTGTACATGACATGAAACATTTTTATGATATATGATTTTTTTCCAAACAAGTGTACAATCATGTGATATTGATTAATTTGAGTTTAAAATAATGAATTAACATTAAAGTGGATTTAAATTAATTAATTAAACCATAATTTGATGGAACACTTATAATGATCAATCAAGGTTTAATGAAATGAATTTGGGATTAAATGGATTAGTATAGATGAGTATAAGTTCCCAAGGACTAGGTTCTTGAATTTTTTAAGGGCACAGTTCTATATATTAATCAAATTGAGAAAAATCTATACAAAATCCATCTATGGTCTGTCATTGGAAAAACCAAACCAAAATGAGAAGAATTTATACAAAATCCACCTTTGGTCTGTCATTGGAAAAACCAAACCAAAATGAGAAAAATCTATATAAAATACACCTTTAGTCTGTCATTGGAAAAACCAAACCAAAATGAGAAAAATCTATACAAAATCCACCTCTGGTTTGTCGTTGGAAAAACCAAACCAAAATGAGAAAAAACTATACAAAATCCACCTATGTTTGATCTGTCATTGGAAAAACCAAACCAGCAACAGTGGTATGAGTCTTCTAACCATCTCTAGTCTGACAGAAATTTTGGATTAATATCCTACTTTCTATACAGTATATCAAAATCAGATATCTAATTTGCATGGAGTATATTGGATAGCATAGTTTGTCTATCAGCATTAAAATAAACAAAAAAGTAAACATACTAGAAGTTAATCTGGTGAGTCCTCGCCAGCATCCTGAGGTGGCTCATGATCCAATTGGGGGACCTTCGATGACTATTTAGCAGGCGACATGCAAGGAGACGAGAGCCTGGTTAAGATTTCTTTGAGCAGTAGATGAACTTCATCCAGTTGCAGAAGGATTTTGTTCCATGCTTCCTCCTGGTTACCTATAAGTGTATATTATGACTATGACTAGCAATTTTTATAGTCTGATATATAACATTCAATGTCGTGGTAAGTGATATATACATTATCAGATATATTTTTTATTTATATATCAAAATCAAGATGATCAAATAGTGTATATACCATGGTTATACTTGTCATCAAATAATTTTAATTTTTACTTATAAAAAAAAAAAAACAATAATAATCCATCCTTATTACATCAATTACATGCACAGAATAATAAAAATGAAAAAACAATAAAAATTCAGTGGAACAAATTTTTCTTAATCCACTAAACTCTCAACAAGTTACATTATAATCCCGTCTAACTATGCATACTCTTATTTATTCCTTCAGACTTACCTCTGGTAAAAACATGCATATATCTTATACTATATAAGCTATATGCTTATATGTACCTACCAAAATTTTATAGTATAACCTGTATGTACCTGTTAGGATTTTTGACAGATCTGAGAATAAGTTACAAGTCAATTTGATAGGTTCATAATTTTAATTCAGATCAACAATAAATTTTATATAGACTTGTGAAATGCAGGTTCCCAGGCCAAATACTATTGACAAATTACTATATATTAAGGGTAATATATAGGGCAGCTGTGAAATCAAACTTTACTTAGCTACAGGTGGCGATAGGATACACTATAAAATATATCCGTCATATGATCCATGCACTTGATCGCTTAAATTCGGAGAAGGCACGCTGAGAAAGAGTTTTTGAAAAAATCAACATCCCTGCGTTTTTAAAGCATTGGGCGTTATATTTGAAAAATTAAAATTAAAAAATAATTCCGAAAAAAATAAATATTTAGAGTACGTAGAGTTTTGTAATGAAAAAAAAAATGAATTAATGAATTGATTTAGGTATTGTTATTTAAATGTTTTATGTTTTGATTTTTTTATTAGGAATTCCACAATATAAATTTGTATGAAATTGTAATTTTTTTGAAATAAATATATTCAACTAAAACATTGCATTGTAGAATTCAACTTGTTGATTAGAAAAACATTACAATTTTTTGAAACAAGTATATTCAACTAAGACATTGCATTGTAGAATTCAACTTGCTGACTGGAAAAGCATTATATATTTTAATATTGTTAAAACAAGTAATGGTATCACATCAATATTTTTTACTTCACGTGTAAATGTTTTCTATCTATAAATTTATATGTTTATTTTTAAGTTGCAATTAATATATGTTTTATTCTTGGAGATTATAAATTCAAATTTGGAAAGAATTCATTCTCCCAAAAAATAAAAGAATCACATACACCAATTTAATATCTGATCTTTTTTTTTTTTTTTTTTTCCGTTAGAAATTATCTCGATATATATTAGATATATATATCATTTACAATCACTGTAACCAGTCTAGCACAACAGCCATTACAAATTTCGTCGCGGAGACCCAGCAAGGTTTGACCTCGAGACCTCCTCCCAACACTTGGAGGAAGGTCCTGTCTTACCAATCGGGCTGGACTCACTAGACTAATATCTGATCTTCCTTATAAATTGAAATAGGTTTATATTCAAAAAGTTTTGAATATATTCAATTCAATTGAATATGGTCCCAAAAACTTTGTGCATTTTAAAGTTTACTTCATTTACTCTTTAAGGTATACAGAGTAATTTTTATCTTTTTAATTAAAATAAACCGAAGCATTTTAAGTAGGAAAGGTCAAGTACTTCTCGGAAGATACACTATCAACTTCCTTTTTAGAAAATATTTTAAAAGATATTATATATAAATTTTGGGATTTTGATTTTTAATTAGTTAAAGTTAATAATAGATCAGTTGTTAATTTTTATAATTAAATATGGGTTTTATGGTTTATTATTATTTATAAAGATTAATAATATAATTATTATTAATTTATATAATTAATATTAATCAAGATAGTTAATGATGTTTTTTTTTTTTTTTTAATAAAATTTGGTCATACTTGATTTTTTTTTTTTTTTTCTAACATTTTATATTTACTCTTTGAACGAGAGTAATACTTCTTTGTGGTTTTTATTTTTTTTTGCAAGAATAATTTATGTAGTTTCTCTCGGTTTGGGTCTCTTGATGAGGGGAACTTCTCTTCGAGTTTTCTGAATGCTCTCTTCAATTTTGAATAATTTTTATTTCCACTTGGACGTTTGTTAGTGTTCATAAATGAGGTGAGTCATTTTTACTTTGATTCAATTTTAATTTAAAATATATTTATAATCTATTAA